>JAKTWW010000039.1:0-25468 GCA_030582255.1 Hansenula subpelliculosa
TTTCTGAAATGACCAAGCTTGAACTTCAAGTAAAATCAAAGTCTGAATATTCCAAGTTAGAAGGACAAGCAGTAATCCTGGGTGTGGCAAGTTCCCTAGATATGACTTCATCATCTTCATCATCATCTTCATCATCATCTTCATCATCATCTTCATCATCATCTTCATCATCATCTTCATCATCATCTTCATCATCATCTTCATCATCATCTTCATCATCATCTTCATCATCATCTTCATCATCATCATCATCATCAGAATCACTAATTTTAGGCACAAATTCGAATTCTTCAACTAACCTCACTAAACCATGAAAAGCACCATTGAAGACCTGTGAACATAAGTGAACATCACCTCAAGCCAACAATAATCATAAGATAAAGCATATCAATAATGTGATCTTTTCTTATGATAAGCCAGAGCTGTTTAGCTATAAGAAAAAGACTTTTACAACAGTGGAAAAGTGATCTAACGAATGAGGTTCGGGAAAGCCCAGATGTCTATAGAATTTCTGGGGAAATTTTGGAAAAGCCGAAGACACAAACGCACAGAAATTTAGATTTCTCCGAGTTTTTGAAATTGAAAATACTGATAGAAGCCTCAATCACTATGGTATTAGTTATCGTATGGAATACACTATTCTAAAAGATCACGATGATGTTTCCATAACTTTCTATTGAACAAATTTGAGAATTTTCTTCTATGCTTAAGTATGATATTGATGATACAAATACTAGAACATATTCTACCGGAGTTATAAACAGTTGGTGAAGGTAATGAAACACCAAAAGATAGAGTTAAAGCTTACGATATGTAACTGGTTTTTACCTACAATAATTTAACAAGTTCACTATAAGCCAATTTTTCGTCTTTTTTAAGTATACGTAAGTTTTTTCCAATATCTTTTTCATAAACTCCTAACAACGTATCACATAATGTTTATATAATGTAATTTATAAAATCATCATCAGCTTCAACATGATGATATAACGATAATTTTTTTTTTTTTGAAAGATATTGTTAATATATCAACTACAATTTTAAAATATGACTAATCATGTATGCATTTCCACCAAAACTAAACTCTTAACTCTTAATTAAAATAAACTTTAAAATAAAAACCAAATAAAAACAAAATAAAACAAAATAGATTGAATAAACTAATTTTTTTTTCCTTTAAAAACCGATGAACGACGACATTAATAATAATAATAATAATAATTGAAATAATAACATTATCCACTTAAAAAAAAAGTGGGTTGGAAATCATGATGGTGGTGATGGCGGTGGTGGTGATATGGATGAATGATGGGTATGAATGATGGGTATATTATGGGTGATGAGTGATGGGTGATGGGTGATGGGGGAAAATTTATTCTGAGGTATAATAACTACCAAAAACATTCCAATGAAATTTAGCTAATAATGAAATTCTTGAAGCAATTGAGCTTATATCATCTTCATTTTGTGAATTATTAACGACACCAGTTGTTGTTGTTGTTGTTGTTGTTGAATTTGTTGTTGAATTTGAATTTGAATTTGAATTTGTACCAGTCATTGGAATAACATTATTTGGTTTTTCAAATTCTAAATCTGAAACTTTTTCCTTTATTGTATTGAAAACTCTTTGTTCCATTAATGAATAAACTTGAGATGATGGTTGAGTTTGTTTAATTAACCAATTAAATGCAAATTCTACAGTTTTTTCATTTGGAATTTTAAAATTATTAAAATCATTTGATAATGAACGTCTTGAAATTTGTAATGCAATTGCTCCAATATTTCTTGTCCATTTAACATTCCCATTATCATCAGTAATTAATGCCAAAATTTCCTTTTTCAAAGATTCAATTGATTGTTCAGTTATATTTGAACTATTATTTGATTGATATGATAATTGTTTAAAAAGGGCAATACATAATTGTAAACAAACAACTTGACGAACATTTGCTCTTAATACAATTAATCTTGCATGATCAAATGCAAGAGAAGATGGGAATTCACTAACCATTTTAGAACATGATAAAAGGGATAATATAGCTTGAGTTGTAATTATTCTTGGTGATGATGATGATGATGATGATGATGCTTCATTATTAAAATGACGGAACCATTTAATTGAATCTGATATATCTAATTTACAACGTGCAATCATTTGTAAAAAATAATCTCTTTCAAATTCCACAGCAGTTTCTACTAAAACCGGTCTTAAAATTCTAATTTGATGATTTGCAACATCTAATTTCATAGCTTCTAAAATTGTAAAAATCATTCTTAAACCTTCAACTAATTTTAAAACAGATTTTTCATCATCAGCTTCAATAAATTTTGTCAACATTTCATCAACCCATGAATCTCTCATTGGAGCACAATGAGATTTAAAAATTGTTGATAACCATTTTGCTAATTGTACAAAATCTAATGAATAATTATTTAATTGTTGCATAATTAATTCAATATCTAAAACATCTAAAACAGTTTGTTTATCTTTTGAAGGTAATAAAGAAATTAAAATATCTCGAAGAGTTTGAAATAAATTTGGTAATCTTGAAGTTTTTTCATTAAAAAAATTTTTTGATTTATAATATTCTTCAATTTCAGATTGAACACCTGACCAATATTTATCATATGTTATTTTTTTACGACGACCTCTTTCACCATCTAAATTTGGTCTAAATTGTAATTGTGGATCAAATAATATATCATGTCTTAATTGAGGATTTTTAAGAATTTCAGCTAAATCAATTTCACGTAATGATTGGATATTAACAGGAGGTAAAGGAGGTGGTGTGATTGTTGTTGTTGTTGTTGTTGTTGAAGAAGAAGAAGATGATGATGTGGATGATTTTGATTGTGAAAAGATATTTGCTGTTGTTGGTTCTTTTATTTTTGATTGGAAAAGGTCTAGATTTTTGGATGTAAATAGGATATTTGGTAATGATCTTGACCTATATTTACGAATTTTAGAAGATGAAGGTTTATGTTTTCTTTTAGTGGTGGTGGATGTAGTTGAAGGATTTGAATTTGATGTGATATTATTTGTTGTTGTTGTTGATGTTGATGATGATGATGTTGATGATGTTGTTGTTGTTGCCTTTGGTGGTGGCGCTTGTTTAACATTTTCCATAGAAATTGGTAATTCAAAAGACAACGAAGGGATATCTAATTTTGTATTATTGTGATGAGAATGTGTATGAGTGTGATGATGGTGGTGAGAATGATGAGAATGATGATGAGAATGATGTATTTGATGATGTTGAGGTGATGAAGCAGAAGGTGTAGCTGGAGAATCTGTTGTTTCCACATTGTTATTTGAGGAAATTGCAGCGTCATTTGAAGCGGTAGTTGTAGGGGTATTTGAGTCATCATCATTCCCAACATCAGTAGAGCTTGTAGTGGATGCAGTTGAAGTTGAAGGATGATTTAAACCCACAGTAGAATCTAATCTTGCTCTTTTGGTATGACTTGATTCTTGAGCATTTGTTGAAGATGTTGAAATGACTCTTTTGGATGAATCGAAAAACACCGTTCTGAAAGTGTTATCTTCTGAGAAGACTTGGTCATTATTCTCTTGATTATTATTTATTTGAGAGTTCATGATGATATTGTTTTGTGAAAAATGCTGATTTGTTGTTATGCTATTCCTTAGATTATAAAGTTGATGTGTTGATATATATTCTATGTGCTGCAATATAAGGAGCGGGAATGGCTTTTGGGTATCTTGAGAGTTGAATAGGATGGATAGTCTTATGCAAATGGGGGATGTTGTTGTGGATAGTGTAGTGTAGTGGATGTAAATGTAGATGTAGATATAAAAGTATAAGTATAAGTATTAGTATTAGTATAAGTATAAGTAGTCAAGTCAAAGGTATTCCAACTGTTTTAAACACTTTTTATTCCTCTGAATTTCCACTTAATTTCAAAATAAATTCCTTTTCCGTTAAAATTTTCAGGAAAAGAAAAAACGAGCGGATTACGTAACAAAAGCGCGGAAGATTACGTAAAAACAAACATAGCGGTGAATAAATATAAAGTAATAAGTAATGAATGTATTGAATGTATAAAGTATAATGTGTTGAATGTATAATGTATATAGTATAGAGTAATGAATGTAATGGAAGACAGTATTGAGTAGTATGGTAGAGTGTACTGGCACAGAGAGTGTCTGGTACAGCTGATAAAGAACTAGATCTACCATTCACCTGATGGTGAATTGCCAAATAGTCAGAGAAGCTGATCAGAAGCTGTTCAAGAAGCTGATCAAGCGTAGTAGTGGTCAGATAATACTACAAATATATACATATATACATATATATATATATCACAACCACCGTCAATCTATTTACACCTTATTCCCATGCCAATAGATAACACTGACTAGCATACCAACATTATATTATATTCCACCATTCTTGATAGGTCAAATTATAACACCCAGATACCAAAAGTATAAACTTTACCAAATGAATTAACTTTATGACCTGTAACACTACAACAGATACAACAGATATAAGAGTCATATTTGATTACGACCAACACTGAATTTCTTCACAACTATATTCTCCCATATTTCCCATATTTCCCATATTTACCATTTACCATTTCTTATTTCAGCTTAGTAAAGTAATTCCATTTCATCATGATTTAGGTTAAAAGAAGAAACTTTACACCAGGATAATCTTAATATATTAAATTAAATGAATCCCGATGGTTATTAATTAACAAGAGAAATGTTACCAACCATTTACGTTAATAATTCTATATGATTAAACTAAAAATAATATATGGAATATAAGTACTGGATTAATGAATCATGGCTTCCTACTTTAACTTTATGGAAATTGCTGAACTTAACTATATCGTCTTTATAGCTATGTGTAATATGTACTAGAATATATACTATTAGCTCTAGCAACTATAAGATGGAGTATCTCAGGATTGCAAAAATACAACAACCCCAAAACACTCAGTCATGCTATTATAATATCTAGTATTTTTAACAATATTACTTTCTAATAGTTAATCACTTCATGACGGGTTTATTTTCCTAAATACCGAAATTTTCATGAAGATGGAGAAAATCTATTAATATTCAACCCCAAAACATCAACAACATCAACAAAATCAACATCCTTCCATTGGAACCATCTCTTGGAGATTTTGTCCTCATTCATGCCCCTATGATCTTCAAAAGACTCTTATCAACATCAAAACAGAAGTTTCAATCAATATATTTTGGTCATAACTCTCTAAATAGAGTTTCATTCCTTAGGAAAGATCCTATATTCATTGCAAATGCTTTAACATCACCATATTCTAAACTCATATTTTTCATTAATTCAGAACCATTAGTTGATATTAAAGAAAATAAATTATATACATCAAATTATTCAAATTTAGGTCCACAATTTAGTAATTTATTAGATGATTGGATAAATTTTAATAATGGAAATTTTACAAAAAATTCATCAATTAATAATAATAATAATAATAATATACCAATTATTCATTTCTTAGGACTTTCCAATATTCAATTTTCACCATTTAAATATAATTCATATTCAGGAATACCATATTTTGCCATTGATTTAACAAATCATTCTCATTTTTTCACCAAAATTCAAGAAAAAAATTCATCAATTAAAAAACTAAATACAAGAGAATCAATTAATAAACATTTAAATAATTATGATGCTTCAATATTTGCACAGGGGAAAATGTATTTAGATTGGATTTATAAAACAAAATATTGTAGAGGTTGTGGATCTTTAAATATTCCAATAAATGGTGGTTCTGAATTAAAATGTTCAAGTTCCATCTTTACATCATCTACAACTTCACAAATTATTCATTGTCCAGTTGTGGAAGCACCAGTTTCAAATGCATCATTCCCACGTATTGATCCTGTATTAATTACATGTGTTATTAATGATGATTATGTACTTTTTACAAGACATTCAAAATTTCCTAAAGGGATGTATACTTGTATTGCAGGATTTATTGAACCTGGTGAAAGTATTGAAAATGCAGTTATTAGAGAAGTTTGGGAAGAAAGTGGATTAATTATTGATGAAATTAAAATTATAAAATCACAACCTTGGCCATTTCCTGCAAATATTATGATTGGTTGTATTGGATTTACAAAAGGATCTTTAGGAAATTTAGAATTAGGTCATGATGATGAATTACAAGATGCAATGTGGATACATAAAGATGAATTGAAAAAATTGATTGAGCAGGGTAAAGAAAATAAAGATTTGATAATTATGATTGATGAATTACAATATGGAATACCAAATGATAAAACATTGGCTTATCAATTATATAAATATGTTGTTGAAAATGTTTTCAAATATTGAGACAATGGAAAAGAATTGATTATGTACCATTAATCACTCAAGATTTAATCTAATTTAATTCTAACAGCTTTAATTTGAGTATAATTATCTAAAGCTTCAACACCCATTTCTCTACCAAATCCACTTTGTTTATATCCACCAAATGGAACATTTTCATCAAAATCATTATAAGTATTTATCCAAACAGTACCACTATTCAATCTTTGTGCAACTTTCATTGCATTTGAAATATTTTTCGTTTGAATTCCAGCACCTAAACCAAATTCTGAATTATTTGAATTTAAAATAACTTCATCAATAGTATGAAATTTTGAAATTGTAACAACTGGTCCAAAAATTTCCTCTTTATAAATTTCAGAATTTGGATCAACATCATAAAAAACTGTTGGTTTTATAAAATAACCTTTTTCACCAATTGATTCACCACCTGTTAATAATTTTGCACCAGATTTTAAACCTAATTTAATATATGATAAAATTGTATTAAATTGTGATTTATTTGTAATTGCACCTTGATAATTTTCAGGATTAAAAGGATCTCCAACTTTAACATTTTTTTCAATATAATTTTTAAATTTTATTAACATTTCTTCATAAATTGTATCTTGAATATAAATTCTTGAACCACTTGAACAAATTTGTCCTGCATTTTTAAAAATACCATCAACTAAAATTTTTAATGTTTTATCTAAATCACAATCATCAAATACAATATTTGGAGATTTACCACCTAATTCTAATGTAACTTTTTTCAAATTTGACATTGCAGCTTTAATCATAACATTTTTACCCATTCCTGTTGAACCAGTAAATGCAATTTTTCTAATTTTTGGATGATTTAATATAGCTTCACCACAAGTTTTACCTGAACCTGGTAAAATATTAATTACACCAGCGGGGAAACCTGCTTTTAAACATAAATCAGCGAAAAAAAGTGCATTTAATGGTGTATCACTTGCAGGTTTTAAAACAATTGTATTACCAGTTGCAATTGCAGGTGCAATTTTCCAACTTAACATTAATAAAGGAAAATTCCATGGTATAATTTGTCCACAAACACCAATTGGTTCACGTATTGTAAAATTCATATAACCATCATGTATTTTAGATATAGAACGACCATCTAATTTATCACAATAACCTGCAGTGGAACGAATATAATCAATAACTAATTGAACATCACCATGACTTAAAGCAAATGTTTTACCATTATCCATAGATTCTATTGATGCCATTATTTCATGATTTTCTTCAATTAATGAAGCTAAATTGTTTAATAATTTTGAACGAATTTTAGGTGATTCAATTGACCATTTTGTAAATGCATCTTGTGCAGATTTAACAGCAAAATCAACATCAGATTCTACAGCAGATGATATTTTTGTAATTATTTCTTGGGTTGATGGATTTTCCACTGTGATTGATGATGTTTCTCTTGTATCATAAAATTTATTATTTATGAAAATACCTGTAGGTTGATTATATTTAAGTCCATTTGGTAATTTAATTAATGTTGGTTTTGATAATTGTCTTGTAAATGTACTTTGGAAACGACGAAATAGCATCTTGATCATATATCCAATAGAATAAATGACCTTCAACAACAATATCAAAACAGAAAATATATCAAGATGGGAATCATAGAGGAATTTATATAAGGCTGAAATATAGATGAAGTATGTATATTTCAAGGTTTTATAAGTATGAATCATAATTTTTTCATGCGTCAAAGTCAATGTGCATACATTTATATAAAGGTGTGAATTCACACAACACTAAATCACACCCGATTGACGTGGGAAGCATTGGTGGATTGGTGAGTTTGAAGGGGTTGGATGGAGTAAAGTGATCCATAATATCAGGATGACACTTCCCAGGATCATCTCATGAATAAACCTGTGCTTTGTGAGAGATTCATGTATACAATTTCTTCTTTTCAACGGTGTTTAGCAGAGATTCCTGAACCGGTTCAAACCACTCGAAACAGGCGGATTTAAGCTGAAGAGGAACTGAAGAGGAAGTGAAGAAGAAGTGAAGAAGAACTGAAGAGGAAGTGGAAAGCGTAGCAGCAGTAGCTCATAGTCTGTCTATTGATATAGTATCATTGTGATGTTATTATAGCTGTGTGGCCCTGTTTCCCATTGCCGTTGGTAATCTCGTGAGGCTGACACAAATTTCAATTGTACCCACGCATAAGCTCATCTCATGACAAGAGTCCAACACAAACACAGACACAGACACCAATGGGATCAGTGGGATCAGTGGGTCTCTTAATAATCATCATCTCTGATGCCCTAGCATCTACTAATACCTGACACATTTCATCAGCAGCATCACTAATACCTCATTCATCAATAACTAATCTCATCACTAATAATGTCCCAGCCTATTATCAATCAGTTATTAATGGGAAAACATTGTCAAAACCGCATTACTAAAGATGAATAATGTTGCGGTTCTGGAAGGATCCCAAGTACGTGAGGCGTAGTGCTCGTTATAGTGGGCATGTTGCATTTCTGGAGGTCTTCGGCTTAAGTATGGAAGCGATGAGTATAAAAGAAGATGATATCCATCAATCATGTTCAAAACTCTCATAAAAGATCATCAACAGACAAGCAAACAAATTCAACTAGTCAATAATTATATTAGGAAACTAGAGTTCACAAGTCAAGCAATCACATCAAGTAAATCAATGTCAGAAATGGTTTCTCCAAGAAGTATATTAAAATATTTCCTAGCCGTTGCACAAGAAGAAGGTGTTGGTGCAAGAGTTAGAAGATCAATTGGAACTTATCAAGTTCGTAATTTTACACCTTTCTTGATGTTGGATCATTTCAACGTTTCACCTCCAGCTGGATTCCCAGATCATCCACATCATGGTCAAGAAACAATTACATATATGATGACTGGTAAATTTGCTCATGAAGATTTCACTGGTTCTAAAGGTATTTTAAATCCTGGTGATTTACAATTTATGACAGCTGGTAAAGGTATTGTTCATAGTGAAATTCCAGTGGAAAGTAACGATGGTATTCCAATCACTGGTTTACAATTATGGGTTGATTTACCAAAAGAATTGAAAAATTGTGAACCTCGTTATAGAGATTTAAGATCTAAAGAAATCCCAATTGTTAAACCAAATGATAAAGTCACTGTTAAAGTCATTAGTGGTGAAGCTTATGGTACTGAATCTGTTAAAGAATTAGCTTATACTCCAATCAATTATTATGATTATGAAGTTGCACCATCTGGTGAATTTAATCAAAAATTTCCTCTAGATTTTAATGTTTTCCTTTACGTTTTAGAAGGTGAATTAAATATCAATGGTGAAGAAATTAAACAATATAATGCAGTTTTCTTTAAAGCAGATGGTGAAGGTGTTATTGGATCTGTTCCTTCTACTTGTTCATCAAATGCAAGATTCATTATAGTTGGTGGTAAACAATTAGATCAACCAATTGTTCAACATGGTCCTTTCGTAGAAACTTCAAGAGAAAAAATTTATGAAGTATTTATGAATTATCAAAGTGGTAGAAATGGATTTGAAAAAGCTCCTCATTTTATTTCAAGTATTTCAAATGGTGTTAAAGAAGATGATTTAATTAATGGTGATTTACCAAAAAAACATGAAAGAGATGAATTATAGAAAATTCAATCACTTTAGTTATTAATTTAATTTATTTATACTAGTACATCTATTTATTCTTTAATATTCTTATACTATATATAAAAGTGAAGAAAAACATGTAGGATTAGTGTATAATATTATTGATTTCTCTTGCGCTCAAGAAGTTAATTTGTAGCTCTACTATAGTAATTCTATTTTCTTATGAATTAAATCAAGCTGTACTTATATCTGTTAAGTTGCTTCAATCATCGGTGATACGTATTATTATTAAAGCACCACATACAACCATTAATTCAAAATGATGTACTGTTTATATTGTTATTACTCACCCTCAAAGTTTGATTTAACGATACATTCGAGTCAAAAATCAAATTACTCTAAAGAACAATAAAGCTAGGAAACAAATCCAAATAAAAACATAATAATGGCATATCACGAAACACAGAGTACATGATATGACTTTCTTGTTAATTACAAAGTTTCTCCAATTTTGTGGAATGGATATATGTTAAAATTGAAAAATCGGTAAATTCAACACATTTTCGCGAAAAATAAAAATTTCTATACTCATCTCATCTTGATCTTGAATAATTATGAGCTTTGGATCCATCAAATCACTAGAAACAACGGTATTCAGAGATCTAAATAATGGCTCGCACTAGATCTAAGTCAAAAGTAAACATCCCAATCATTAAGCTACAGGAGAAAGAACATCCAGAAGTTATATTGGATACATGTAATGAATCAAGACCTTTAAAAAAATCAAAAATAATTTCATCAAATTCCACTATACATCAATTAACTAGAGCTAAATTCGAAGAATTAAAACCATCATATAAAGGTTCAAAAGTGAATTCTGAATTAAAATCTCAAAAATATGGTCATCATAATATCCCTGATAAGATTGAGAATGTTAATAAATCAATCACACCAAATTTAATAAATAACATAAATCAATTATCTGAACATTTAGAAAGATTAAATAAATTCAAATTAGTTAAGAATTTTGATATTGATATAAGGACAATCAAAATTTTGAATTCAAATATTGAAGAATATAATGAACATGATTTGAAATTGATCAAGACTTTCCAAGATTCTTCACCCAATGATATGACTAAATTATATCAACTTTATGATATTGAACCACCTTTAGACCTTGATTCCTTACCTGCTGCCCAAGCAAATACATCTGAAGCAGCAGCAGCAGCAGTAACAACAACGCAACTTAATAATGATAAAATACCATTTCTATGACCTCAATTTAATGAACCCAATTCCATGGAGAATCTAATGGATTAAATCCATATAAATTTCCCCAAACTTCATCAAAATAAAAGTATAAATGCCCAATAAAGAAAGGAGCAATTTCATGAAAAAAATTCCAATTATTACCACGTTCTAACATACTTAAAAACATTAATAAAAAACTTAAATAACCAGCTTTAAATTCAATTAATCCTATTAATCCCATATCCATATCTGGATTTTTTTTACTCCAAACAAATGTTAATACTTCATTTAATGATGCACCTAACCATCCAATATTTTGGAAATATGTAGAATATAATATTAATCCAGATGAACAAATTAAAAAAAACCATAAATAATCACGAGTACGTCTATATGATTCTTCTAATTGTCTTGAATATTGAACGATGAAATAAATCGATATGATTAGATTCATATCGAATGGACCCAAGTACAGGAAACTGGTTATTAATCTCCATGGTTCTTTCTTAATTAATGTTGGAACAAATATGATATCTCGTAGTTGAATGATGTTTGTGTCTATTAGCACCGATGTTAAAATCGATAATAACGTCCATGTTCTTGTGACGGGTGGAACCTCCAACACCCAATTGACTGGTATTCTTTCCATGACCGTTCCAGAATCTTTCTGATACCACTACAATCCCTGTAATGTTGATGATCTTTTTACTCAATTAACGTTGTTCTCTCCAGCTTTCAAATTTCCTTCGTTGTTCTTTTTTTGTATCTCATCTCAAATTTTGAAATCACACACGAAAACCAAAACATTCTCAAAATTCTGAAAGTAAATAAACAATGAATCAAATATTTTAAATAAATACTTCATTGCAACCACGAAACATAATTCAGAAAAAACTTCTTGCTGCTGTTGAACCAATTGAAATTTGCTATCTCATAGCTGTCCGCTCGTTCTCTTACTATCCAGCAGCTCAGAATGGACTCAGTTTCAAGCTCTCCAATCACACCAGCCACTTCAATAGTACCACCATCAACACCTCCAAGATCATTCGCAAACCAAAGAAACCAAACAACTGAGTATTTAGCTGACGAGGATTACGAAGAAGAAGAAGAAGAAGAAGAAGATGTTGAGGAAGCAGAATCTCCATTATTAAACTCCTTGCAATTATCAGATAAAGAACAACGATACATTGAAGAAATATCATCAACAACGTCATTAACTCCAAGACATCATTCTCGGTCTACAAGTTATGGACAACATCCACAATCTGTTCCAGCATATAAATTCAAATCATTAAGAAATTTCTCACCAGTTCATAGTCAAAGTCCATCAGTTTCATCAATAACAGATTTAGAAATTTTACAAAAAGATTTTGAAAATGTTAAAATTAATCAAGTTCAAGTAAATCAACAAAAAATTCAAAAAACCCAAAGTGGGAGATATAGTGTATATATCCAGAATGAAGATTTTGAAATATATAGACCAAATCCAAGTTATACTGGTGATATGAGAAGTATACAGAGGAATCCAAAAATGCAACAGATCAATGATGTTGGACCAAATGGTCATAAATGGTGGAAATCTCATGGGAAATCAAATAGTAATGTGAATGGAATTAGTGGATTGACACCACCTGGATTTGGATTTTTGAAACATAAGAAAAGTAAGAGTGATATCGTATCGTGAGATGATCAATACAATTAATTAATTGGAGGGAATGATTTATGGATTTTTAAGAGGAATTTGGATGGGTTTGAAGTTTGAAGAATCCACAAGGTTTCAATTCTAAAGCAGTTGAAGTTGTTAAGATCGGAAACATCTCATTGACGAAAGATCAATGATAATGATGTACTTATAGGTTAGTTAACAGCTCCATGCTCTTCTTTTGTATGAACCAAAAGTGATTAAAGATACTTGATGTTAATACTGTCGAATTGACTGAGTATTTATATTGGAATTTAATGAACAATTTGCATTTAGAATAATTTCATGTATTTACTAAACATGATGATCCCTCATTATTGATGTGTTAAATTGGTTCTATTGGATTCATGACACCGTTCGGTGGTGATTTACATATATACGTATATATATATATATGATATAACTAATACTAGTGTAAGATATGTCAATCTACTGTCTCTATATGTAATTGACCATCCAACAATAATATCATTCACTCCACGATCATATTATTATAATTATTTAACTACAATCAACATCAATAATTTTCTAACTTTCATTAATACCTTTATAATATACACACCTTAATTATGATATCCTAAAAAAACCTAAAAAATAACTTTAACTAAAAAAAAAATTAACTAAAAAATAAGATATAAATAATAATAATATATAAACATGCATTTCTATTCGTTAAATTGTGTTGTTGTTGTTGTTGTTGTTGTTGTTGTTGTTGTTATTAATCAATGCAAATTAAATTATAGATAAATAATGCTAGACTTTGTGAATGCAATGAAATTATACAACTCTTTGGTAATTGATCTTGTTTTATGTTTAAACTTGTGTTCTGTTTCTTTCCCTTTCAACTTCATCAACATTATGAATAATTTCATGAGATGCTTTAACTTGATTTTCAACATCAATATGAGATTTTCTCTTTTTAGCTAATATTTTAGAAGCTTTAATATTAAATCCACCAGTTAATAATTGTTGAGTTTCTTCTAATTCTAATCCACTTAATTCAGGATAACAACAAAATACAAAAATCCAAGAAAGTAAACATAATGCAGCAAATAATCCAAAAGTACCTGGTGGTGTTATATTTTCCAACATTGTTAAAAAAGTTGAAGAAATAACTAAAGAACCTGCCCAATTTGTTGCAGTAGCAAATGATGTACCAATACCTCTAACAGATTGTGGGAATAATTCAGATTGTTGCCATGGAACATTACCAATACCAATTGCATAAGTTGCAACATATAAAATCATTCCAACAATAACTAAAATACCCCAACCTGTAACGTCATTACTTTTAATAATTGTATCTGAACCATTAAATTTAATATGCATGAAATGGAAAGCAATTGCACAAAGAATTAAAGAAATCATCATTCCTGGGATTGCAGTTAATAACATAAAACGACGACCAGCACGATCAATAATGAAAAATGCAATAACAGTAAAAACAAAATTTGTACCTGCAACTATAATTGAAACTGCAGTTGAATCTTCAAACCCAACAGTTTCAAAAATTGTTGAACTAAAATACATTAATGAATTAAACCCAGTAAATTGTTGAATACCTTGTAAACCACATGCAATAATTAAAGCTCTTAGATTTGAAGGAACTGTATGAATGGATTTTATAGCATTAATAGTTTGATAAAATGGATTACTTCCAGGGATTTGAGTATTTAATTGAGATAGTTCCAAGACTTTATCTTCAATTAATTCATCAGTTGAATCTAAATGAGTTCTTTTGAGAACAGCACAAGCTTTTTCTAATTTACCCTTCATTATATAAAATCTTGGAGTATCAGGTAACCAAAAGAATACAAAGAATTGAATAGCAGCAGGAATTAAACTTAAACCAACTAAAATTCTCCAACCATTTTTAACTTGAGTTAAACCTGCACCACAACCATAAGCAACTAATTGACCACCAGTAATACATAAACAATTAATAACAGTTAAACGACCTCTAAATCTTGAAGGAGAGATTTCAGAAATAAATAAAGGAGAAACTAAAGAACCAATACCGATACCAAGTCCCATAATTAAACGACCAATAACCATTGTCCAAAAACTATGAGCAGCACATTGTAAAGAAACACCAATTAAAAACAAGACATTAGAACTCATGATTGTTGGTTTTCTACCAAAGAAATCCGCAGAAAGACCAGCGATAGTAGCAGTGATTAAAGCACCTAAAGAAGTAGCCGCTGTGATCATTTCCTTTTCACCATATGATAAAATTTTACCATCTAAATCAGTTCCAATAGCAACCAAAGCACTTGATATATAACCTGTATCATAACCAAACATGAATCCAGAGATGGAAGATATTATGGTGAGCACGATGATTAAAGGTGATGGTTTTGTATTATGGAATGTCATTAATACGGAAGTATCATCTTCATCATTAACTGGTAATTTGATTTGAATATTTGCACTTGAAGGATCACTTGAGGCGACATCATCCATTGATGAGACTTCAGCATCGGTGGTTTTGTTACCACTTGGAACAGCGGCAGCGGCAGCAGCAGTAGCATCAGTAGTACCATCCATAGCGCTAGATAATTCGTTCTTGGTGATTGTAGGGACAGTAGTTGGAGTTATTTTAGTTTGATCTTGTTGTTGTTGACGATGATCTTGCACCTGTTGGACCTGGAAATCCGACTGGACGGTCTTGAAGTCCTTCTTGTCCTTGATGAGAGTCATGGGACTGGATGAGTTGATATAACTAGTGAGTGAGAGTGATAGTGATGGTGAGCTAACGAGTGTACTTGTGTCAGTTTGAGTTGGTTTCTGGTGAAGTTGTTCCTGTTCCTGTTCCTCTTCACCTTACTCAATGCTTTCTCCTTTAAAAATCGCGTATTCAAATTGTCTTGTGACGATATTTAAATCCGCTGGGAATAAAACTTAGTCAGCTGTCTTGTGAAGATTCAATCCAGCTTTGTGATGATAATGTATTGTGTTGTTGATAATGATAATGATAGTGATAATAATGATGATGATGATGATGGTGGTAAGCCAGGAATACACACTCCTTATATACACACAGGATCTGGCACATGCCCCAGCTACGACTTATCAGTTGCACTGTCCCGTCTGTTGTTGATCCACAGAAACCCATAGAAACATTGAGGAAGTGACCAGTCAGTCTGACAGTGACCACAACATGGAGCTACACACCCAGGAACACAAACACTGACACACACACCATCTACATCTACACCATCTACAACACCATCTCCATCTTAATCACACTCTGTATTCATTCCATCCCATCCCATCCTCACCAAGCCCTCTTGTATCTACTCTATCCTTATCAACATCCCAACTCTCCTACTCTCCAAACTCCAACACTCCTCGTTCCTGTCTCCAGGATCAGCTGCATACTCCCAAACGCCATTTTCCAGATTGTTCTTTGGCACATAGCGAGAGACACCAACACTGAAACTGAACACTGGATAGCCAATGGGAAGGCCAATGGGAATGCATCATGGAGACTGTTGTGGTAAGATATCACAACTTTCACGTGGAACCATAGAGAATCTCAATATCGTATCATTCATTAAATATAGTCATTCTTTTGAAAACACCTTTTCATTGGATAGTGATTTCCACACTAGAACCTTCGATACAATTACTACACAACAACAATAATCTGTATCATTTCTTCACATCCTATATACATTTACACATCTCAACAACAATTTCATTTACTTCTCGTTAAAATTGCATTTGTTAAAAATTCCAAAGCACTTCTTGAATCACTTTCAGGTAAAACATTTCTTAAATTTTGTAATGCTAAATTACAATAATTTTGTGCCATTTTTTCAGTTTTCTTCAATCCATCATATTTATAAACTTCATTCATTGCAATTTCAATATCTCCTTCTTTTTTAAATTTTCTTGAAATTAATTCACCAAGTGCTGGATTCTCCTTCCATGCAAATAAAATAGGTGCAGTAGCTAATCCTAATTTTAAATCTGCATGTCCTGGTTTACCTAAAGATTCTGAAGTTTGTGTATAATCCAAAATATCATCAACCATTTGGAAACATAATCCAATATTTCGACCAAATTGATAACAATTATCAATCACAATTTCATTAGCTCCACTAAGAATCCCTGCGGATCTACATGATTTGGATAAAAGTGCCGCTGTTTTCAAATATGTCTTGTGAATATAATATTCAAATGCTGCTTCAACTTGTTGTTCATGAGTTATACCACCATTACCATTATCATTATTTTCATCTTTTTTAGGAATTGCAACACTATATTCATGAACATATGTATTTATAACACCTGTTGGTTTTGGTATAGTTTTACCTTCATCAATTAAATCTTCATTTGGTTGGAAAACTGTATTTTTCAATTGCATAAATTCACCTTCAACTAAATTTGCAATTGAAGTACTTAATAATTCAATAACTTCGGGATTTCTTAATCTTGAAATACTAACACTTGCTCTACCTAATAAAAAATCTCCTGCAAGAACAGCCATTTTATTATTAAATGCAACATTACCAGTTGGTCTATTTCTTCTTGAATCAGAATTATCTATAACATCATCATGTAATAAACTTGCTGTATGAATCATCTCCACTATTTCAGCTAATCTTCTTTGTTTTGGTAAAATTCCTCTTTTAGAATCAAATTCTGGTAATGTTTCATGTGGTTTTGTTAATGGATCAAGAATAATATTTGGATTTATACCATGTAAAATTCTTAATGGTGAAATTTGTCCTTGACTTTGTTCTTTTAAAATTAAACCTAAAGATTTAGTTCCTTCATAAACTGGTTGTTCAGGAATATCTATATCATCAATTGGAATTCTTTTCCTTTCTTCTAATGGAATCTCACTTAATGCTCTACTTAATAATAAAACAATTAATGGTCTAATTTTTTTACCTTGACTTTCAAAATAATATGCACTTATACGATTTAATGTTGGATGTCCTGATCCAATTAATGTACCTATATTTTTAGCTAATTGTGACATTTCATGAGATACTAATGAAATTGGATCTTTTAATATCATTGATGGTGTAACTAATTTAGCAGCTGCTTCAACTGCTGTAGACCAACTTGATTTATAACGATTGTGAATTATTATATTATTATTTTGAAAATTAGTGTGGAGAGAGGGTATTCTCACACGAGGTATTTTCCTCATGTTCATGGTGTGAAGCATTGTATAAACGAATGGTCAAGAAGAGGAATGAATTAATGAGTGTATCAATTGATGATCATTTAAAAGCTTTATTTTAAAATAGATTTTTAGTTTATTTATTGTTTTCGAGATTTTTGTATAGGCTCTTTTTTTTTTTTTTTCTTTGCTCGGAAGGGAGAAGAAAGTATTTAATAATTTACCCTGTGTTGAAATAATGGAAAAGAAGTGATGTTTCAAACAACAAGAACAACATATTAATTGTATAGATATAAAACAATTGATAAATATATTCTATCCAAGGATTAAATATAATAATGGATTGGATAACTACATTCCCAGGATTCAGTAATGTTCAAGACTATTTGAAAAAAATTCTTTCCAAAATAATAATAACAGGACCAGTACCTAAACATATTGGTTTTGTTATGGATGGTAATAGAAGATTTGCTAAAAAACATAAGATTGAATTAAAAGAAGGTCATAATGCAGGGTTTGAAAGTATGGCTAAAATCTTAGAGATTTGTTATGAATGTGGTGTTGAAAGTTGTACAGTTTTTGCATTTTCAATTGAAAATTTTAAAAGAAATAAATTTGAAGTTGATTGGTTAATGGAATTAGCAAAACTTAGGTTTACACAAATTATTGAACAAGGTGAATTATGTGAAAAATTTGGTATAAAGATAAAAATACTTGGTGATAAATCATTATTACCAAATGATGTTTTAAAAATTTTAAATAATGCAGAAGAAATTACAAAAAATAATAAAAGAGCAATTTTAAATGTTTGTTTCCCATATACATCAAGAAATGAAATAACAAATTCAATTAAAACTATAATATCTTCAAAAATTGAATCTTCAAAAATTACAGAAGAATTAATTAATGAAAATTTATACACTAAAGGTCAATCACCATTAGATCTTTTGATAAGAACAAGTGGAGTAACTAGATTAAGTGATTTTTTATTATGGCAAGTTGTTTCATCTGGTGTAGAAATTGAATTAGTTGATACTTTATGGCCAGATTTAACTCCATTACATATTATTTGGATTTTGATTAAATTTAGTTTTAAAAAAACTTATTCAAAACAGGAAAGAAATAATTTTGAAGAAGATAGTACAAATGATGTGGATAAGAAGATGTTATGAACAGCAAAAAATAAAAAGATTGTAAATTATATATAGATGTTAATAACCATGCATGATAATGATATTTTATGCTAAATGTAGAACTACATTTCAAAATTTGAAAAATAAATTTCATTCTAATGACAATTACATATTAATAAATGAGGATAATATTTAGGGAAAATTAAATTAACCTATTTTTTGTTTGATTCTTGAGCTTTTTCAAAAGTTTCTTTAAATTTATCAGCATTTTCTTTATTACCAAATCTAATAGCTAAAGTTTGAGCTTCAGGTTCACCTTCAGAAACATCAGCAGTAACGTTATAAACCCATGATCTATCAGAACCAACATTTGGTTTTAATTGATAATCAGGACTAATAAAATGATTTGCACAAACTTTTAAAGTTTTATCTCTTCTCATTAAAAGACGAACTTTTTTAGATTCTTTATGTTGTAAAAATTTAACATCACCAGTACCTCTTTCTTTCCATTCTTTTGAATCTGCATGAAATTTAAATAATTTTGCACGAACTTTATATAAAACTTCTTCATGTTCTTCATTTGTTTTAACTTCAACTTTTTCTAAATGAACTAATGGTTCGAAATGAACATCTGGAGATTCTGGAGCATCTTCACCATCTTCTTTTGATTCATCTTTAGATGATTCATCTTTTTTATCATCAGTTTTTTTGTCTTCTTCATCTTCTTTGACTTCCTTCTTTTTAGAAGCGCCACCAAACATGGAGAAAACATTTGAAGTTGGTGGGTTTTGAGTGGTGGCTGAAGTTTGTTCAGTTGTTTCAGTCTTTGGGACTTCTTCTTTCTTAGTGGCGTCTGACATGGTGCTTTAGGTAATGGTAGTTTGGCTGGATGACAGTGGCTATTATTGTTGTTGTTATTATTGTTGTTGTTGTTGTTGGATCTAATGAGTTTGTTCAGATTTTGTTATTGTTTTGATTTTTCGAAAATTTTTTGATTTGGTTTTTTTTTTCCATGAGTTGGAATTTATGGGAATGTCAATGGGTTTGACGGGGAAGAAACAGGATAGAACCATATATATTGGAAATCAAACTATACAAGTGTGATACTAACCATTCCATCTCCATACCAATGCAACAACTATTTCCAACCCACCGGTATAACCTATGATATACCAATAATCAACACCCACACGTGACGTCTCACGTGCCTATTGACACTTTGAATAAATACTTAACAAATGACAGACACCAATATTCTCATTTCTTCTGTCAGATTCTCATCGATTGCTTAACGTCAAATGACTTGCACAACTGCTGACAACGGTATATAAGCACTGGGAGATCCAGATCTAGGATTGGTGCTACTAATTCATTACAATCATTACAATCATTATCGTTACCTCACCACACAATCAACTGCACTTGGACATCTCACATTACTCATCAAATTCTCACTATTCTCATTATTCTCACTCTTCTCACCCCAGAGTTGACTTTTCTGCCATCTACAACAAATTGATTCATCAACAAAGACAACAACTCATCAACAACTCATCAACAAACATTGCAACAAAGAACAACAACTACTTTTACTTATTACTCATTGAATCATTGAATCAATCAATCTCATAATCAACAATGGCTAATCCTGAATTCCAAATGAACAATCCATTCCGCAAACATAGTCGTCGTAAATCATCAATGGATGATTATGACCCCTTTTCACATCCTGATGTTTATTACGGTCCACAAACTGATCCATCAAAAGCTCCAAAAGATTCAAGAGTCGCTAGAACTCGTACTATGAGTATCATTGAAAATGGATCCACTTTAAGAGATGAATTTCGTAATGAAATTAAAAATGATATCAAAAGACGTGGATCTACAGATGAAGCTGGTATTATGAATGGTGGTCGTGGTAGAAGATTTTTCATTAGTGATATTAATCATACATTACATGAATTATTAGAAAATGAAGATACTGATAGAAATTTCCAAATAACTATTGAAGATACTGGACCAAAAGTTTTAAAATTAGGTACAGTTAATTCAAATGGTTATAATCAAATTGATATTCGTGGTACATATATGTTGTCAAATTTATTACAAGAATTAACAATTGCGAAAAGATTTGGAAGAAATCAAATGATTTTAGATGAAGCAAGATTAAATGAAAATCCAGTTGATAGATTATCAAGATTAATTTCTACTCAATTTTGGAAAAATTTAACAAGAAGAATAGATTCTCATAGTATTGCAACTTTTGCATTAGATACTAAAATTATTTCAAATCCAAGAATTTATGTTCCATATGATTGTCCTGATCAATATGAATTTTATATTAGTGCTTCAAAATCTCAACCTGATTTACATTTAGAAGTTGAATATTTACCAAAAGATATAACACCAGAATATGTTAAATCAATTAATGATAAACCTGGTTTATTAGCATTAGCTATGGAAACTACACATGATCCTTCCACTGGAGAAGAATGTCTTGTTTCTTATCCTTATGTTGTTCCAGGTGGTCGTTTTAATGAATTATATGGTTGGGATTCTTATATGGAATCATTAGGTTTATTAATTAATAATAAATTAGATTTAGCAAGAGGTATGGTTGAACATTTTATTTTTGAAATTAATCATTATGGTAAAATTTTAAATGCAAATAGATCATATTATTTATGCAGATCTCAACCTCCATTTTTAACAGATATGGCTTTAAGAATTTTTAATAAAATGGGTGGTGAATCAAATTCTGAAGCTTTAAATTTATTACAAAGAGCAACTAATGCAGCAATTAAAGAATATAAAACAATTTGGACAAATTCACCAAGATATGATGAAGAAACTGGATTATCATGTTATCATCCTGATGGTTTAGGTATTCCACCAGAAACTGAACCATCACATTTTGATAGTGTTTTAGGTTCATATGCATTAAAATATAATATTTCAATTGAAGAATTTAGAGAACGTTATAATAATGGTTCAATTAAAGAACCTGCATTAGATGATTATTTTACACATGATCGTGCAGTTAGAGAAAGTGGTCATGATACAAGTTATAGATTAGAAGGTATTTGTGCAAATTTAGCAACTATTGATTTAAATTCATTATTATATAAATATGAAACTGATTTAGCATTTATAATTTCAACTTATTTCCATGATGAATTTAAAGCTTCATTTGATCATTTAATATATAATTCAAAAGAATGGATTGATAAAGCATCTAAAAGGAAAAAAGCTATTGATAAATATTTATGGAATGATTCAAAAGGTTTATATTTTGATTATAATGTTAAATTAAAATTACAATCAAATTATGAAAGTGCAACAACATTTTGGGCTTTATGGGCAGGAGTTTCATCACAAGAACAAGCTTTTAAATTAACAAAATCAGTTTCAATTTTTGAACAATTGGGTGGATTAGCTGCAGGTTCTGAAAAATCAAGAGGTGAAATTTCATTAGATAGACCAAGTAGACAATGGGATTATCCATATGGTTGGGCTCCACAACAAATTTTAGCATGGAATGGGTTTGCAAAATATGGTTATGAATCCGTTTCAAGAAGATTAGCTTATAGATGGTTATATTTAATGACTAAAGCATTTGTTGATTATAATGGTATTGTGGTGGAAAAATATGATGTTACAAGAAGTACAGATCCTCATCGTGTTACTGCAGAATATGGTAATCAAGGTTCAGATTTTAAAGGTGTTGCAACAGAAGGTTTTGGATGGGTTAATGCTAGTTTTGTTGTTGGTTTAACTTATTTACCAAGACATGCTATTAGAGCTTTAGGTTATTGTACACCTCCTGATGTTTTTTTCAATAATATTAAAAATAATGAAGAAAGAAAACAGTTTGCATTAGATCCTTTATAATTATAATCAAAATTAATTAATATGAATATGGAAACTTTAATAAAAAGAAGATGATTTATGATTGATGTAGAGAATTATGATATGTTCAAGAAAATTATTTGATACAAATGTATGTCTGTATATACTTTCAATCTTGTTTACAAATATCTAATGAAACTAGTTTGTCTCCCGTCTTTAGTCCTTTGTATACACATTAAGTTTAAATTCTAAACAGTACTAGGAATTAAGAATATTGAGAAAGATGTGAAAGAATGAGCAAAATACACTAACTGTGTTCATTCTGAACAAATTGGAAGAAACGAGTTGATCAAAATTAAAACTTCTGAGTATATATATGTATATGAAGACGTAGAATAAATGATGGAATCATTGTTATGAAATAATCATATTGGGCAAATAGGTTCAATTGAGGCTTGAACATAAATATTCTTGTCTCTTCACCACGTCTTTAACACAACTCGGTAAAAAATTCTCCACCCTCATGAATAAACTTATGATCTTGATTTAATTTTGGTAGTGGTGCATACACATGAATACAACATTTATAAGAAATACGTACCGAGACAAATGTTTAATATATATATATATTAATATAATTATATTATAAGAATATTTAATATGTTGATTTTATAATTCATATCGATAAAGCTCATGATTACCTCAGAAACACAAATTTTTAGATTTCTCTCCTTGCTGTAAGTAGCTGGCGTGGATTATATAGCTTGAATGGCTTCAATCTTTCAATATTGTTAATGCTACCGCTCAAAAGATCAAAACTCAAAGTTTCTGGTGAATATTATTTTCGCGATTTCTCAAAAAAAATAAACAAAGTCAAAAAAATCAAAAACATTTCAAAAAAATAAACACTTCTACTTTTATAAACAACAGAAAACTAACCAAGAAGAGACATCAAAAGGATCAAATCATATACAGAAATTCATCCGCTTCAATATGAACATCTAATGAGCCATCAATAGTTGGCTCAAACCAACAATTTCCAATTTTAAAACAATTTTCATTTATTGTTCAATATCAGCGGCAAAGTAATGCTAACCGCCAACACCAGAAGTCCTTCAAAATGAACCTTTCCAAGTCATTTCAAACCATCACACTATTAATTCAACCGCCAATAATATATTACATTAATTCTAATCCTTATACCTTCAAAATTGAATGAGATATCAACATTTTAAATTTCCAACATTTGTATAATGAAATTTATTAGGGGAGAAATCTGTCATAAATATCCGTGTCAATATAATGTCAGTGAATTTACAGAAATGAATATAATTCTGGATTGACTTGGTATATTTGGGTGTTGTCAATAGGATTAGATAGTACAGAATTAGGAGCATCTTATGGATGTAAATTTCAAGCTCAGGGAAATTTATTGGTAATTTTAGAATTTATTTTAGATATAGTACCAATTAAAAAGTGATATACTTCTGAATTGATTTGGAATATTTGACATCTGTAAATTGCATTAGATAGTGGAAGATTAAAAGCATCTTATAGATGTGAATTTGAAGCCCACAAGAATTTATTGGTGATTTTAGAATTAATTTTAGAATTGGTACCAATTAAAAAGTGATATAATTCTGGATTGATGTGGAATATTTGAGATCTGTAAATTGCATTAGATAGTGCAAGATTAGAAGCATCTTATGGATGTGAATTTGAACCTCAGGGAAATTTATTGGTGATTCTAGAGTTTACTTTAGGTTCAATCCGAATTAAAATATGATATAATTCTGGATTGACTTGGGATTTCTGAGAGCTGTCACTTGCATTAGATAGTACAGGATTATAAGCATCTTATTTATGTGAATTTGCAGCTCACAGAAATTTATTGGTGGTTTTAGAATTAATTTTAAATTTGGTACCAATTAAAATATGGCATAACTCTGGATTGACTTGAGATATTTGAGATCTGTAAATTGAATTAGGTAGTGCAAAATTAGAAGCATCTTATGTATGTGGTTTTGAAGCTCACAAAGATCTATTGGTGGTTTTAGAATTGATTTTAGGTCAAGTCCAACCAAAATATTAAAATCAACGATAACTATTGGAATACTACGTCAATTGGGAAGTTTAATACATCGTTGAATTCTCCAGATTTTTCTCTACAAAACCACGTTAAGAAACCCCTAAAATTCCATCATTTAAAAAAGGCCATTTTGAAAAATTTGACATAGCTTCGCCGAAGTTGGTTTGCACGAGGTTTTTTGGCCATAACTCACTGAATAATTAAATTCAGCGAGTTATAACCGGTCCACTGGACTCCTGGGAGTCAAAGGTATCCATTAAAGGTGTTTCCTAAGATTGGAAATTTTTTTTTTTGAAAAATTAATAAAATGTTGATTTTCCATTGATCAAGAAGTG
>JAKTWW010000040.1:0-16397 GCA_030582255.1 Hansenula subpelliculosa
ATCTCATTCTGATCTAAACAACTTCCAAATACTTTTTTTTTCCTTTCTTTGCCAAATGTTCGAAGTTTAAAGTACTATCATTAAGATCCTGTCTTCTTTTATTTGTGTGTTGGGGAAGGAGACTGTGTGATTAATGAGAAGTTAAGGTTGCGAGTTTTTTTTTTTGTCATTTGGTCAATAAAATTTTAATAGAATAATGAATAAATTATAATCTTAGTTCAAGCTTAAAATGTTTTAATTGTGGATTTTGTCTAGGGTGTTCCCAATTTGAAATATTTTGAATTTTGGGTATGGGGTTTTTAGTGTTATGGGACCTGCCCGAACTGATTTGTTTATTTGTTATTTGGTTGTATCTGGGGTTTTCTAATTGTTATTGTTGAAGATTAAGAGAATGTTTTAATTTTTATCATTCTTTTTTTTTGGTAATATATTTGCGTTGGTATATTTTTTTGCTTTTTACTGTATCTAATGTTGCTTATATTTGTGCTATTAATTATTCTGTTTACTAGTATTTTCTAGTTTTTAGGGTTTATGATGTGATGTGATGTGTTGTTTTTATTATTATCAATTCATTGTTGATTATATGTCTTCTAATATGCTGTCATATCCTTGATGTTCAAATGTATGTGTGTTCGTTTTGTCTTTTTGCAAGAGTTTTTGGTTGCGCTCTTGCAGAAGGATTTTTGCATTTCATTTGTTTTTTCTTGGTTTGAAGTTTTCTTTTGGGTTTTTTTTTGCTTTCCACCTTTGAAAGCTTCAATTATAGCTATATGTGAAGGTTGTTATTTTTATGTGGGGTTTTGATATGTTGTGTTGTTTTCATTATTGATCTATATCTTTTAATATGCTGTCATATCCTTGATGTTCAAATGTATGTGTGTTCGTTTTGTTTTTTTTGCAAGAGTTTGGTGAGGCTCTTGCAGAGGGATTTTTGCATTTCATTTGTTTTTTCTTGGTTTGAAGTTTTCTTTTGGGGTTTTTTTTGCTTTCCTACCTTTGAAAGCTTCAATTATAGCTATTTGTGAAGATTATTACTTTTATAAGGGTTTTTGTTTTCTGGTTTTATCTCCCAAATTATAAAGTAATTAATGATCAAAACAATTATGTTGGAATGATTCTTTTGAAGCATATGGGGATATGTTTCATTTTGGTTTTATCTTCAAAAAGGTTTGTTTGTTTTTGATTTCATCAACATCATTTTTTCACAATTCACATATTTAATAACAATGAATAATACCATTTATGATGAGGTTTTTATTTTGTGTGTTCCCTCGTCAGGTATCAAATAATTTTTACACATTTTTACATCATTTCCACACATTATTATTATCATTATTATTATTTATGATAAAATTATACAATTCTCTTTTACTATTATTGCAACAGATATGATACATTTATAGATTAAATGGATGTGTGTCCTGTCCAATTTAATCTATATTTACATTGTTTTTCTTTTTGATACATATATTTCAATTAATCTTGCTGCTTTTCCATTTCATTCATTTATTCATATATTATTTTTGAATATCAATTATACTATTTCATTGTTTTGATGTTTTGTTTGTTATCATCAATCCTCAATTAATTTGACTATTATTTCATTTCCTGGTTAGAAGTTGGTATTAGATGGGTTGGTAAAAACCGCTAAATTAAACTTGCAATTGCAATTTAAATTTTCATCTTGGGAGTTTTCGGCAACTTTTGAACCAAGAATTTATCAATATTTACCTACCTCTATGAAACCAACTTTCAAATCCAATTTTCAATATTATATATACCATCAACTGGGGTGTTTTTTTTTTCTTATCAATTAACTTTATGGTTCTATATCTGAAAAGTATCAATCCATTATTTCTATCATTTATTGTTTCACACAATTCAATTATCATCAATCATCATCATTTCAATCTTTACTCATTTTACTATAGTGGGAATTCAATCCAACTCGATCAATTTTTCATTGATCATTCAAATCAATCAATGCCTTAAATGGCAGATTAACTATATAAATTATCTGAACATTTTTTAAACATTTTTTAAACATTATTCAAACATTATTCAAACTTATCGTCAACATTTTACTAAATGTACTTGCATTTAATGCAATCAACTTGAGAATTGGATGATGATATTGATATAGATTATTTTTTTGTTGTTGAGGGAATTCTGATGGAATTCTAATGGGATTCTTGTGATTAATTTTTTATTTTATTTTTTTTTTTTTACTTGATCTAATGTTTATTCATGTTATCTATATAATTTTTTTCACTAGATTTTTTACTTTTATATACCCTATTTTGTTTTGGCTCTGGTTTAGAACGGATCTTCCTATTTTTGCAAGCTATGGTTTATCTTATTGCGGATTCCATATGCCTACATTGATTTTAATCTAACCTTCCTTAATTTGATGAAGAAAAGGATCTCAAGGGGTGGTTACAGTTTTGAAAGGGATTATTTTATTAAGGTTAATTTAAATCGGTCGAAGATATTGATCATCAATATTTATTTTATTGAAGAATGATTTAAGATGTGTTGATATTTGTTATTTACTTTTTATATATTGAATGGATGTTAAAAGCACAATTATTTAAAATTGTGTGTATCTTTTTTTTTTTCAATAATGATCATCAATTGTAGAGACTTGAGAATTGGGACTATTGATTGTCACGTAGTTTATGAATATCAAAGAATGGAATCAATGGATTCATAGAATCAGATAATAGACAGCGTCAATTTACTGTTCAAAGTTTTCTTCTTGAATATCATTATCATTGTGATTGAATCATGGAGAAGTTGAAGAATCTAGAATTTCAACGAATCTAGATCGTATGTTCACGAATGTTGATCAAAAAGTGTCAAACATCAAGGCATTTGAATGATTGAGTCCTTCTAGAATTACAATATGGCCATCAGCCTTAACAATAACAGGATATCAAGCATCAAGCATCAAATATCAAGCATCAAGCATCAAACATCAAACATCAAGCATCAAGGTCTGGACTCTGGATTCTGAACATCCATCACGTATCACATATGGAAACCACATTTTTCAACCAGGAGATCACACAATGGTGATGGCTAGAATACGGCTGGAGCATGCCACCATGAGCTTCGCTGATCTAAAGCCTGAGTTCAATGGCCGAGAGCCAGAGGATTGATCGAGATCGAGAACCGGGAGAAAGCTCTGAAGTTATGGAATCTAGACCATAGTGCTATTCAACAGTTGTAACAGATATGTCAACAGTAATACTTGCTCGTGTCAAGATAAAGCACCTTTTGCAAAATGTCTCTTTTGATATAAATGTTGAAATGCTGAAATGCTGAAATGCTCGGAAGCTCAACTGTTTGTAGAATTATCCGATTGTGTTCGAGTTTCCCGATTCGTCGCTCAGCGCTAGGGATTCCCACTGGCTCTGCCCAGGACTCTGCCGAGGACTCTGCCCAGGACCTTCTGTCTGGCATCCGTTTCTCTGCTCAGCAATGTTTAAATTCCCTCCAGACTCTCCCCAGCCTCTCCCTTCAGCCTCCGCCTATTCTCTGCCTATTCTCCGCCTATCCTCCAGCCGCCGTGTTTTCTAGAGGTGTTTTCCTCCTTGTGCGCGGAACTGTTGGCTCTTTTGGGAACTTCGATCCTTGGAAATTGACTGTGTGGAAAAGAGATTGTTAAAATGTGCTTCAAGAGAGGTTGGTTGTGTTGCAATTATGACTAGCACAAGAGCTACTGCTGAGTGCTATAGATTCTAATCTCATACATGGTCTCCACTTTGAGCCAAGTTGCGCTGGAAATGCGCTGAAAGGACCCTTTCTCTCTCATTCCAAGATTTCAGGCTGTCTTTTGGGGGGATATTTAGTCTGTATTCGTTTCTTTGGACAGTTTTAAGAAATTGTACAGATCTATCGATAAGGAATTTTTTATCTTTCATCAAACCGAGATTATTTATCAACAAAAGAAGTTGTATAAAACCCAACAAAGTTCCACCCCAACTATCAAATCATCCCAAGTATTCATATATACATCAATTGATACTCAACGACTACAACTATAGTCAATTGAACAACAACCATGTCAGATCTATCAGTTACAATCAAATTACCAAACGGTGAATCTTATGAACAACCAACAGGTTTATTCATCAATAATAAATGGGTCCCTGCAAAATCTGGTGAATTTATAGAATCAATCAATCCTTCAACAGGTGAAATTAATGCAAAAGTTCATTCTGCTGGGAAAGAAGATGTTGATGATGCCGTTTTAGCTGCTAAAGAAGCTTTTAAAACATGGAAAAAAGTTCCAGGTACTGAAAAAAGAGATTTATTATGGAAATTAGCTGAAATTGTTGATTCCAAAAGGGAAATCTTAGCATCTTTAGAAGCTCATGATTCTGGTAAACCAAGAGATACAAATGCCATTTATGATATTGATGAAGTTATTGATATGTTAAAATATTTAGCAGGTTGGGCTGATAAATTAACTGGTAAAACAATTCCTACAAATCCTGAAAAATTTGCTTATACAATTCATGAACCTTTAGGTGTTGTTGGTTGTATCATCCCTTTTAATTATCCATTAGCTATGTTTGCATGGAAATTAACTTCAATTGCAGCTGGTAATACTGCAATTTTTAAATCTGCTGAACAAACTCCATTAAGTATCTTATATTTTGCAAATTTATTCATAGAAGCTGGATTCCCTCCTGGTGTTGCTAATATTATTTCAGGTACTGGTGCAATTGCAGGTAATGCCCTTGTGGAACATTTGGATGTTGCTAAAATTGCATTCACAGGTTCAACAAAAACTGGTCAATTAATTCAAAAAAATGCTGCAATTAATTTAAAATCATTAACTTTAGAATGTGGTGGTAAAACTCCATTGATTGTTTTTGAAGATGCTGATTTTGAACAAGCTGTTAAATGGACCGCATGGGGGATCTTTAATAATATGGGTCAAATTTGTACAGGTTCTTCAAGAGTTTATGTTCATGATTCAATTTATGAAAAATTTTTAACAGCTTTGAAAAATCATGTATTGGAAGAATATCCACAAGGTTTACCATTTGAAAAAAATGTTGTAGTGGGTCCACAAGTTTCTAAACAACAATATGAAAAAATTTTAGCATATTTGGAATCTGGTAAATCTGAAGGTGCAAGAACAATTTTAGGTGGTGGTAAACCGAAAAGATCAGATTTACAAAATGGTTATTTCATCGAACCTACAATCTTTGCAGATGTTTTACCACATTTCAAAATTGTTCAAGAAGAAATATTTGGTCCTGTAGTATCTGTGGGTAAATTTTCCACTACTGAAGAAGCAATATCATTAGCAAATGATTCAGTTTATGGTCTTGGTGCTTCATTATTTACAAAGGATATAACGAGAGCTCATACCGTTGCACAAGAATTAGAAGCTGGTATGGTTTGGATTAATTCAAATAATGATTCTGATGTTAAAATCCCATTTGGTGGTGTTAAATTAAGTGGATATGGTAGAGAATTAGGTGAATATGGTATGAGTGCTTTCACTCAAGCAAAAGCTATTCACGTTAATTTAGGAATGAAGTTGTGATTTTATAATTCCATAGTTATCAAGTTATAAGCAGGTATTATAACGAAATATATATATTCAATATGATTTTGTAAAACTAATTACTTGATGTAAGATTTTAATCATCATATAATACATTTTTATTCAATCTATAAACATTAAAACCCATTCATAAATCCACCAGTATTTGGAAATCCAACACCAAGGTCAACATTTAATTCATCAATTCCACCTCCTTGACCAGGAGGTCCACTTTGACTATTTCTCATATTATTTTGTCCTTGTCCACTAGTTGGTCCAGTACTTTGCCATTGTCCTGAACTTAATTCATTAGGATTGAAAAGATCCATAAAATTTGAATTCATTATTGATGGATCTGGTTGTAATGGATCAATTCCTATACTTTCGACTCTTGTTTTACTTTCTGATCCTCCACCAGATTGTAATTGTGATAATTGTGGATTTATTATCGATCCAGGTGGTACACCAGGTTGACCAGGTTGACCAGGTTGTTTTGTTTGATTTTCAAGCATCATTAAATGCATTTGATAATCTTGTAATGCAGTAGAATTATCACCTCTTAACCCATTTTGATCAGTAATACCACCAACACCTATACCATTATTATCTTTAGATCTTTGTTGTTGTGACATTATTGGAGTTCCTGAATTTGATCCAATTGAAACTTGTGGTTGATGACCTTGTGACATTGTTCCAACTGGTTGATTTGCAGCACTTGGAGCACCTTGTGGGAATTGTGGGAATTGAGCTTGATTTGGTGGTATTTGTCCAGGTTTATTTGGTTGTTGAGGACGTTGAATACCACCAGGGCCACCTTGTTGTTGGGCTTGTTGAGCATGAACTTGAGCCTGTGCCTGTTGTTGAGCTTGAGCAGCAGCTTGAGCAGCTTGTAATCTTTGTTGTTGCTGTATGAAAAATTGTTGTTGTTGTTGAGGTGGTAAATTTTGAAAATTAAATTGATTATTTAATTGCATTTTTTGTAATTGAACTCGTTGTTGTAATTCTTGAGCTTGTAATTGTTGTTGCATCTTATTAAACTGCCATTGATGTTGCGGTTGTCTTTGTTGTAATGATGTTGGAACTGATCCAGGTTGACCAGGTTGTTGACCAGGTTGACCAACACCAGGAACAGTTTGAGAGGTTGGTTGTTGATGTTGTGCTATTGGAGTTCTTTGATGCATTTGTGGTGTAATATGACCATCTTGACCTTGATTCTGACCTTGTGGCGGTATGTTTTGCATTGGAATCATATTTGAATTAGGTGCAATAACATTACTTGTAACACTGCCAGCAGGAGATGGTGCAGTTATATTTGAAGAAGGATGTGGAGTTCCGTGTGCTGATTGTGGAAGTGGAGATTGCAAAGATTGTTGTGAAGTTGCACCATTATTGTTATTATTGTTACTTTGAGCTTGTTGTTGAGCCTGAGCTTGAGCCTGGGCCTGAGCTTGGGCCTGAGCTTGAGCTTGTTGAGCAGCTTGAGCTTGAGTAGCTGCTGGATGTGGAATTTGTGATTGATGTTGAGATGGATTATTAGCAGGAGAGTTTGAAGAAGTTGTGACATTTTGTCTTGAGTCTGGAGAATTATTTGATTTCGATTGTTGATTGGTCATGAATGGAGGTTGTTGAGGTTGAGGTTGCGGTTGTCCTTGTCCATGTTGAGAAATGTAAGGATTGAACGAACTTGATAATAATTGTTGTTGTTGTTGATGAATTGCAGGGGTTTCTTTGACATAACTATGTAATGCCCATAATGATTGCCACCATTCTAATAAAAAAGTATCCGGTGAAGTCATCAGCATTTTAACACCAGGTAATGAGGAACCATCATCCAAATTTATATCATTCATATCACCACCATTTTCGTTTGACGAAGAAACACCATTTGTATTCTCATCTTCATTATCCCCATTAGAATTCTGTCCGTCCTTTTCTAATGGATTTGATAATGGGACATCGGCTTCCTTCAATAAGATTCTTGCAGTATCATATAATTTATTCTCTACTAGATAATTATATAAATGAGCATATAACAATTGTCTTGAATTTTTAGCCAGTGCATCAGACACAACGGTTTTCTTGTTTGGATTGCTGGAGCTGCTAAATTCATCATCTCGAGAACTTCCATTATTAGAATTCATCTTAAGGATTTGGTGAATATTGATAAATATATGTTATTTGTTGTGCTTTTGTGTACGATTTCCCGCGCTGAAAATTGATCAACTTATTGAATTTAATCGAAAACACAATCAATTATAGAGTACTGAATATTATTTTAAATATATTGAAGGTGATGAAATTCGCTTTGATTGACAACAACTTGATTGTATAACTTGAATTTGCTGTGAAACTGTAGATATAATTTTTCCAATATCTGAATTCTCGTTGAACTAAAAACACTATTTAACCAACAACTAACCCTTCACTTCTGTTGTTTCCCCGATATGATTGATACTTTGATGTTCCTATGGTAGAAACTTTTGAAACCTATTCTCCAACGGGGGTTTGCTGTGATGGAGTGTTGAAATGTGTTGTTGTTGTCCAGTGTTTGGTAAGGATCTTTTCAATCATTTTTCAAAATCAGGAACAACTTGATTTTGGTGCAAAACGTGAATTTGACAATTTATAGCCAATGCAGCGGATAAAATGCTGTAATAATTAACTCGACACTCTCTACAAAACACTAACATTAAAACCATATATTAATCTCTTATACATCCTTTCATTTCCATACAATCACCATATATTTACAAAATTGAATACCATTTTATTTCCGTTTTCGGAAGTCAACATTCTTATCGAGCCCAAAAAGCGCCTGAGAAGATTCGAGTAAAATGAATAAAGACGACAACGGTTTGATCTTGAACAATTTGAGCTACAACACAGGGTCATAAGTGGTCATTAGAGGGTATATACTACATTAAGACTCCACAGAATACAACAATCTAATACAATAGACCTAGCTGCTATCTTCAACCAAATTTTTACTCGTTCAACAGCTGCTTTTTTCCCAATCGGACACTTCATCGAAAAGATCGCCCCAGAATTACATCTCATCACAATTAAAGAACCGTTGCATCTTACAATCACCAAACTATCACGATACCATTATTATCATTGTCACCCTCAATCCACCTAATCTGATATATTAGTTCATTATTTAACATCATGTCCGACCGTTCTTACACAAAAGATCAAGAGATCATTGTGGAAAAAATCCTCAAGCATAAATCTCACGAATATTATAAAATTTTGGAGATTGATCAGAAATCCACTGACACAGAGATTAAGAAAGCATATAGGAAGATATCTTTGAAAGTGCATCCTGATAAGAACTCTCACCCAAAGGCTGCTGATTGTTTCAAGATTGTTAATAAAGCATTCGAAGTTCTTGGAGATTCTAACAAAAGACGTATATATGACCAAACTGGATCTGATCCTGACCAAAGAGGTGGCATGGGAAGTACTTCTGGATTCAGTGCATTCAATCGTGGTGCTGGGGGTGCGGGTGCTTCACCTTTTGGTGGACCATTTGGTAATTTCCAAACAAGTGGTCCAGGTGATGTTCCATTCGGATTTGATAATGATTTATTTGATATTTTATTCGGTAATACTCATGGTACAACTTTCTCATTCGGTGGTCCAGGTCAAGGCTTTACATTCACTTCAGCAGGTGGTGGATCACCATTTGGTGGTGCTGGAGGTTCACCATTTGGTAATGCTAGAACGGGAGGAATTCCAAGAACAAGAAGACAACAACAACAACGTCAAAGACAACAACAACCTACTCCTCCTGAAGATTTATTCCAAACCATAAAACAACTATTACCTTTATTCGCAGTGTTAATAATACCGATAATATCAAATTTATTCGCAGAAACATCACCAAATATTCCATTCCAATTGGAAAAATCAGGTCAGTTTACTCAACAACGAATCTCTCATAGGTTCAAGATCCCATATTTTATCAAGCCAAAATCCTCAACTGTATTAACTGAAAAGGTCGCAAGAAAGCTAGATAAAGAAGCTGAATCTTATTATACCGGATTCCTTAAAAACAAATGTAATAGAGAACAAAATTATAAAGATGAAAAAATCAATGATGCGTATGGCTGGTTTTTTCATGATGAAGAAAAACTAAGAGAAGCTAATTCAATAAGGTTACCAAGTTGTGAGAAATTGATGAATTTGGGATTGTTATAGTGACATTTAGATTTACATTTCATATATAGTACATTTCTAGGCTGACTTCAGCTCGGAAAAAGAAAATCTTTCATTTTTCCACTTGCTTTATATTTGCCATTAATTAATAATAATTTATTTATAGGACTGTTCCTCAATTAATGTTTTCTTGCATCCTTTTTCCTATTGACATTGTGTATCAAATTCTCTTCACTGAGTAAAGTTTTCCGCGAACCCGTTTTATTTTTTTTAAGTCGCTCGCTAAAAAACGTAAACAAAGAAAAGTCACGAAAACAATAACGAAAAAAACATACCTTCTAAAATTTATACCAATCTACTGAAATCTTCGTTTGTTGTTGGTGGTTTAGTAAATGGAGGATGGAGAACTATATACTGGATGGATTGAGGCCATTGAAGAGGTACCTTTCCTTAAATCAAGAACAAGAATATAAGGATGAAGGAACAGAAGTTGATGATGGGAATATAATGGATTGGGGGATCGATCTAGATCATGATATGCATCCTAATAGTTTGAGCTCCCCTACGCTGATTAATGACTTCACCAACTCCTTTGAACTATACCGTGCTGGTGAAGACCAAGATGAAGAAGGTGAGGACGGTATGAATGGATTAACGCCGTTTAATGATGATAAGTTTCATGATTGGGGGATCTCTCCAAGAAAGCACAAAGTGAAGAATGGATTGAAAGATTTGTTCCAAGAGCTAGTATTGCTGTTACATGAACAAAGGTTGAAGAAGATGAAGTTCTTGGATGAGTTTAGGTACACTTTGGTTACATCACAATTACTCGATGAGACTATACTAGTTTCAAAATTTAATCAACAACGAACCAAGAGAAGTTTGATTAACTTAAATAAGAAAGACGGTGTTTGTTTCAAGAGAATGGGAAAGTTAGTAAGGATGAATTCAAGCTATCAAATCTCATTATCATCATCAAGAGATTTATTGTCATTATTGAAAATTAGGAATCTACTGAACATTATTAGCCAACATCAGCAAAATTATTCAATTTATCAAATACGGCTTGTCTTAATCGTTTCGTTGATACATATAGACGCTTTGATAAGGTCTAACTATATCATAAATCAGATATTACAACATAAATTCATAACTCAGTTGACAAAATTCATCAAGTCATTCCAAAAAATTGATATGTCACTACAGAAATTAATCACCAGGTATAAAGAGGTGAAAATTTATAAAAACATTATGCCTAATACATCTCATATACCCAATGAGAACCCACAGCAGATATGTGATTTGATCACAAGCTCTTTAAATTTATTAATGAATTCAATAACAAATTCATTTCTGAAAATCTTACCCTTTACAAACGGGATAGAATTAGAAAATTATTGTGGAATTTATCATATTGAATTAATTGATCTAGGCTCTGAGATTGAAGAGCTAAAACCGTTCCATAATTATATCAATGAGGATACGTTAGATCAAATTACTTCAAAGTTTAAAAAGTTTCAATTCTTGAGAAGGTTTATGATTGTTGTGATGTTAGCTACATTGAGTCAACCATCAATGAATACACCATTTTTGAACAAAATTATCGGTATATTTAATGTCAAGAGGTCCATCGATTGTTCGGACTGGGAGAAATTAAACTTGATTCTAGAGAGTTTCGATGAGGTAACTTCATTTTGTATCAATTTAAATAAGTCAATTCAAAACTCCATTGTGTGTAATAGTTCAAAAGGTGTTACGCCAACAACGTCTATATCAAATGACCATAGCACTGATTTATTGTTCAACAAAATCAAAGAGTTTGAACTGCAGTTATTTTTAACAAGAGGATCATCAGACCCAAGTCAGTTGAAAGAGTTGGGTCATACTTTGGAAAAGATAACTTCATTGTATAAGAAGGAAATAACTCTAGCACAGAATAATAATAATATCTTAAAAATTGATAAACAAAGAAAGAGATTTTCATTACCGAATTCGAATCCACAATTCGCCTCCTCTTCATCATCATCACAACAAAGATCAAAATCAACATCATACAAAAATTATAAAAGACTAAGTACTGGATTAACATTACCGTTACTCACTGTGATGGAAGAAGAAGAAATTAAACCCAAAAGAGCTGTATCTTATGATGATAACTATTTAAATATAATGCCATCTCATTCAATTCCGGTGAGACCTCAACCACAAGAAGATCAACCACAAGAAGATCAATCACAAAATCTACAGCTTCAAGATTACATTAATGAAAGAAACTTATTATCAAATGATGATAGCGTGATCATAACAAACGAGCAAGGCGAAGAAGCTCAACAAGAAACGTTGAATAATGAAGAGTTTAGAAAGAAGTTAGAAGAGAATTTTAATAGAATGATCCAAGGTGACAAAGTGATCAAGGAGGAAGATCAAGAGAAGATAGATAAGAATGATGAAATAAATTTGAATAATCAAAAGATTGGAAAATTAGAAAGTCAAGCATTGATGAATGAATTGAATGATGCTTTGAAGAAATGAACAACTACTATTCATGCAGGCCATGAATTTCATCCTTATACCATACATATAATACATACGTTTGATACAAATGTTTGAATGATTTGTAACACCAAATTTCATCCTGTTTAGATGATAGTTTAAACTGACCCACTACGAGATTTTGGTATAAAGAATGCCTGTATTGAATATAATATTCACTCTATGAGGAAGTTTTTATTTAATTAGACAATTTGTAAATTTTCAAATTTCTTACCTTCAACAAATTCTAAACCTTCACCTGCATATGATGTTAAACTACTAACCTCAACTTTACCATCAACTTCACCACCTTGTGACTTAATCCATTTTGTACTTAAATTCAAATAGTTTTCCACAGAAGTTTCAGGAGTATCATTTTTAGCACCAGAGCCATTTTTCAATGGAGAAAATTCTTCGGATCTTTCAACTTCTAAACAACCAAATTTATTCAATTCAATTGACTTGAAAACATCGAAAATGAATTGTTCTAATTTAATACCATTTGGCTCTGTTGGTTTATGGAAAACACCTTCATTATTTAATGATGGAATTTTCTTGTATGCAATATGAAATGGTAAGAATTCTTGATTATCAATCCAATTTGTGATTTGATCATTTAACAATTCAACTGAATAATAATGGTTAACAATATTTGCAGCTCTAAAGCTTAATAATCCATTAGAATCTTTTTGCTCACATAATTTTGAATCAATTTCACTATATTCAATAACAGCAGGTCTTTGTAGTTCTTCATCTAAAACAATTAAACCAACAGATTCAGCAGCATCCCTTTTTCTAACGACCTTAGTACTCAATTGAAATTTTTTATCGATTGAAAACCCAATGAAAACTGGATCAGCAACACGAACCAAAACGTTATCAACACAATACATATGAATATGTTTAATACCTTTCTTAGAGAAATCATCTAATAATCCATTAGTATAGATGGCTTTATATAGCCCACCATTACCATCTGGAGATTGTGCAATTTTATCTTGAGATTCTAACAAGATTTTCTCACCTTCTTTATCAAAACATGGCAAAGTACCTTGATTGAAAAAAGTAACTTGATCTGAGCTTAAACCGAAAAATTTGTTGTCAATGAAAAAATTTTCAGTATCATTTCTTGTTGGTTGTGAAGTCATAATATACCAATTTATTTTACCATCAGTACCGTGTTTAGCGTTGGCTAAGTTTTGTATTTTTTGTAATTTTTCAGCTTGAATTTGAAATAATGATTTATTTGAAGGTAATCCAATATTATAACAACCTTTTGGTTTGGAAGAGCCTAATCTAGTACCCTGACCACCAGCCATTAGAATAACACCCACTTCACCTTTAGAGATAGCTTCTAGACCAATATCTGACCATTTTTGCTTAATTTCCACTGGAGAATCAATTAATGAATATGATGATGTGTCAGGTAATGGTTTGAATGATCTACCTTTAGTGGAGGTTTTTGAGAACTCAATGGCTTGTTTCACCACTGGAGATAGTTTCTCTTCTAAGACTTGTTTAGTTTCTAGAATTGACATTATGTATGCGAGTTGGATTTGTTATTTCGTTGGATGTAGAGAAGTTTTGGTTAAAGTGATGCTTTTTTGTGCTCGTTGAAATTCGCTTCAACATGTTTTCTCGTGTTTACATTCTGTGTCTCAAACCGATTCAAGGCACGAGTATAAGGCAGAATTGAAAGATCATTGTATAAATATAGCTAAAAAATTGGTAAAAAAAAAAGGGAGATTATCTTTCATTATTAAAATGATAGGTTTTCTTGTTAATATCACTATTTTTCTTGTGTGTGTTAGTGAGCTGATAAGCCTCGAGAAGTGCCTTTTTAACATTTTCTAGAGATTCATCGTCAACTTGGTAATGAAATGCAATACGTCCAGGACTCCAAACTTTGATATTATATTTTTCTGCACCTAGTTTCATAAAAATTTCTGTATCAATTGGTGACTTCTCTAAATCTATAAAGACAAAATTTGTATCAACAGGTGATTCAAGATGTATTCCATGTTCAACTAGGAAATCGGCTAAATTTCTAGCCTTCTCATGACTTGATTTTAACTTAGACAAGTTTTCATCAATGGCAACTCTAGCCATTGAAGTTAACACACCACTTTGTCTGATCCCACCACCGTTTTGCTTTTTGAAATGATTTGCCTTCTTGATGAATTTTTTATCACCAACCAAGACAGATCCAATTGGAGCACCAAGAGATTTAGAAAGACAAATACTAATAGAGTCAAACATTGCGCCATATTGTTTGAAAGTGATACCACTTGCAATGATAGCATTCCATAATCTTGCTCCATCACAATGCAATTTATAATCATTTTCTTCACAGAATTCTCTTATTCTTTTCAACTCATCAAATGGATATACGATACCATGTAAAGTGTTCTCCAAGGAGATCAACTGGGTTGGAGCACCATGAATATCACCATCTTCGGGAACGATATGCTTTTTGATATCCTCTAATGTCATATAATCACCATTTGAAGGTTTCACTGGAATCACCATTGCATTGGATAACATAGCTAAACCAGCAGCTTCATGAACATAAATATGGGAGCGATAATCGCACAAGATGGAATAGGGAGGTTGATGAAGATGAGTTCTGATCCCGATCTGGTTGGACAATGTTCCACTCACACAATAAAGACCAGCTTGTTTGCCAGTGAGCTCTGCAATATACTCTTCCAGATCGACTGTATCACTATCTTCGTCATAGACAGCATCTCCTATCGAGGCCTGGAAAACGGCATTGAGCATGGATGGAGTAGGTGTAGTGAATGTGTCACTTCTAAACTCGTTTCTAGCAGACTGATACTTGGAAGCTAGGGGCATGGCAATAATTAAACACTGAATTGACCTTCAAATGGGCATTTAAACTCCCCCAAAAGCGTTGATATTTCATTCAAAGGGTCTGAATTCAAGGAGCTTTGGGCCCAGATTTCGCATTTTCCGCCAAATCCGGAAAGTTGCCCGATTCGGCGGCAAAGCTATACGTTTATTTTTTTTCAGTGCGAAAACAAATTTAACATCAACAACTTTTGGTGATATTCATACTTTTTAACCGTTTCAACTGAACAAGGAGTCCACTGCTACTGATAAGAACCTTTACCGCCACTGCTACTACTGCTGACATGTACTGGGCCCTGACGGTAATCTCGCTGGCTTTTCTATGGTTGGCGCGCAGACTCTATGTGTTAGCGAAGATTCCAGTGCCAGAGTTGATCAAAACATTGAACATTGACATCCCAAAGTCCTCCAAGCTTTCCGTGGACAATATCACTCATGAAAAGGTCTACTTGCACTGGGACCTGCCTCTAGCTGAGCATAAGATTGTGAGTTTCTTACTGTATGTGAATGGTAAACAAGCGTCCATTATAAATGGTAATGTGTCTCATTGTTGTCTTTCTAATCTATCGCCAAATACCAAGTATAAAGTTGATTTGATTTCAATAAACTCCAATGGTTATAAGGCTAAAAATGAACCAAGCTTCATCAAGACGAAGTCCGAGAAGTTACAAAACTACCCAAATAATATCCTGTTGGAAAATCCAGAAAATTTATTCAAACTATTGACTGATAATCCAGATGTTTCAACGGTTCACAAATTAGCCACTCCATCAGCTTCAACTCCTAATGCCGATGGTAGAATAGCGGGTAGATCCAGGTCAAATACTGTCAATTCAATGAATGGTAATGGCTCCAATGGCGGTGTCACTCCAAATGGCGGTGCTCCACCTTCTTATGCTGCTTCAACAACTACAAATAATAGTTTTCTACCTGATCCAAAATCAATGGATGATATTGAGGAATTGAGATATTATTTGGAATCTGGTCAAGAAGAACTACATACAATTTTAAATCAACAAAGTCAAGCAATGAGAGATTTCAAAGATCAAGAACTGTTGTTATTGGAAGAAAGAGAAAAGTTACGTGATCGTAAAAAATTAGAAGATGCTAACAGACAATCAATTAAAACTGAAATGAAGTTATTGGATGATTCAAGAAGGTTAACTGATTTAAAAAAATCAAAACATGAAAATGCTTTGATAGCTAAAAAGAAAGTTATCGAAAAAATGGAACTAGATTTGAAAAATTGGAATTTGAAAATTGATGA
>JAKTWW010000041.1:0-23805 GCA_030582255.1 Hansenula subpelliculosa
TATAATTAATATTTACTAGTCATTGATAGATATCGTATGGTCCATTGATGATCAGTTGAAGATATGGAATGATTCGATGATCTGCAAATGTAGTTACTTGAATGGTAATATCTGTATTAAAGTTAACAAGATTGATGTTTACTCTTTCACTAAGGTTGAATATGATTTCATGAGTTCAATAGTGATCGAATAGTATTCAGATATATTTAAGTTAATGTATAACCGTTGTGCATGATGGTGTATGTACGAATATAATTAGTGGATAAGTATATATTATTGATGATTAATTCTAATATGGGAAATTGTCCTGCATTTTGTTTTGATGTATAATCGGGTTTTTCGCATTCGATGTTATTCCATCGTTTCTAATTGAAAATGGGATAATACAATTGTGGTAATCCGTGTGTTCCATAATGTCTATGGACAACAACAACAGTAGTGATTATTATGAAATGTATGGCACATCAGTAGTTATTAAAATGTGATTCCATATATGCACTCATGTTTTCACAATTATATTTGCTCTTGATGCGAGCTTTAATTGAAACTTTATAAAAAATTGTATATAAAACCAAAAAATCATCATTTAGATCTATATTTCATTAAGTTGATTGAATATACAATCAAATTATTACAAACAGTGATATATTTTAAACTAGTTCATAAATACTTTACATATTCTCAAATCAATATAATAAATTCATATTTAATAACATACCGGTTAATCAATAACAAACTTGAACAATGGATCCAACAATCATTTACATCTTTGCCGCTCTCTCATTTGTTTATTATTCATCTCATAGATCAATCTTAAGTCAAAGAAGAATGGATATCCCATTACTATGAATAACCTGAACTATTCTTGTTTCATCCAATACCAGGTTTCAAACATCAATAATAACGCATTCCGTTTTGCTTTGCTTTTGCTTTTGCTTTCCAATATTCAATCTAATAACTAATTTTAATAACCGCCATGGGAATAATTGAAACATTATCATCAATAGTCATCTAATTATCCTAATCACGATCCAATTACCCATCTCCAACTAGTTTCAACAATGGACCCAATCAGCATCTTTGATCATATCCCATGAGCTCATTTTTGTTATACTTCATATGCTCTATATGTTTCCCACGGTTTACACGTTTTACACGCCCTTATGCCATTTTTCACGTTTTATGTCTGACATGCTTTTCAATATGATTTTATGTTTATAATAATTTATTCAATCTAATTCAATTTAATATAATATTGTTGTTAATCGTAGACAATAGCTGACATTTCTCAACACCACCATCACCACCTACAGCATAACAATAAATGATGAACCAAGTCCGATTGGGGATCCAATAGCACTTATACTCCAGACTCCAGACTCCAGACTCCAAACAGCACGAGGCTATGTGTAATCTATCCACAGCACTTGACCATTGACCATTGACCATTGACCATTGACCATTGCTTCTCATTGTCTGACTGAATGGATATTTCCACACAACGAGATTCCGATCCCGCTGCATTTCAAATTCTTTGTTAAAGCAGAAATCGCCGATCGAGCCGGTGCGCAAAACACAATTCCCACAAAATTGGCTTTATTGCGCAGGGTTCCAAAAACCCACACACATTGGCTCAATTTTTCAATATTTTTATAACATGCTTTAATTGGTGTAAGGAAAGAGCGTAAATGTGATGATTATTCATAGAAATTTACGTTACTAACCTTAATCTTAATCCATCGGGAATACTCGGTGATTGTCATGGATCAATATATCGTGTTTTAAATAAATCTGTCTTCATCTTTAACTTTCCCATTCTTAAAACATCGATTCGATGATATAGACGAAAAGTGTACCCTTGTACAGTCTAGTGTATTCCATTGTTCTATCATAAAAATCCAAACATCATACAAATATAATCATTCATAACATCTTGTCATATAAAAATATCCATATAATTATATCATTCGTGATCTGTCAATTTTTTCCATCTCTTTAATACCCAAATAAACATCATTCTAATATTATAATCAATATCAATATCAATATCAAAAAACAAATCATCATGACAACAACAACTTCCAATTTCCAACCCTATTTATCAACATTATCATCTAAAATATCATCAGCTTCAAAACTTCTTGAAACTGCAACTGCTCAAAATATTTTATATCCTGAATCTAAAACATTAGCAAATTTACAAGCAACTTATCAATATATTTCAAATGAAGAAATTATTCAAACTTTAGCACCAACTGCTTCTATTGCGGAACAATCCGCTTCTCAAGCAATGTTACAAGCAAGTGGTACAATGATTCAAATTCATAAATCTTCAAATTTATATTCAGGAATGACTCCTTCATTTGGTGGGAATTTAGCATTAGCTATAATTATGGGTATTTTTTTTTTATTACATACAATTTTAGGTATTTGGTTTAAACAATGGTGGTTTGTAATTGCATTTTTTTGTGGTTGTGGTTTAGAAATGGCTGGTTATATTGGTAGAGTTTTATCAAATGGTGATTATACAATTTTAAATTATTTTTTAGTTCAAATTATTTGTTTAACAATTGCTCCTGCATTTATAATGGGCGGTATTTATTATCTTTTAGTTAAATTTATAATGATTTATGGTACAAATTTTGCTGTGATGAAACCAATGTTATATTCATATATTTTTATAGCTTGTGACGTGATAAGTTTAGTTATACAAGCTGCTGGAGGTGGTCTTGCTGCAACTGCATTAACTGCTAATGAATCAAGTGAAAGTGGTACTCATGTTATGGTTGCTGGTTTAGCTTTTCAAGTTTTTTCAATGTCAATTTATATTTTCCTTTTTTTACAATTTTTCCATAAAATTAAATTTTATAATCATAAACAACATAAGGAATTAGAATTAAATTGTCAATTTAATCCAGAATTTGAACATTTAAGATCTAATCATCTTTTCAAAATTTTCCCTTATGTGATATTTACTGCTGTTATTTTCGTTTATGTTCGTTGTATTTATAGAGTTATTGAATTAGCGGAAGGTTGGTCAGGTTATTTAATTACTCATGAAGCTTATTTTATGATTTTAGATGCTTTAATGATGGGATTAGCTATTTTATTATTATTAATTTTCCATCCTGGATTTATATTAAATGGTAGAAAAGAAAGTATCCCAGTTAAGGGTATGAAAAATTATAAAAAGAAAACAAAAGGTACTGATTCAGGAAAAGTTGATGGTCGTACAGAAGGTAATGAATTAGGGACTAGTAAAGAAGGTAGTGAAATTATCTGAACATCATCATCATCATCATCATCATCATAATAATAAATATAATAAAAATATCTTTGCATTTAATCATGAATCGACCCATAATGATGGTTTTAATAAAATGTGCAAATTGTTAACGCACTGGTTGTATTTATAGAAGTTTATATCATTAAAAATCATTATAAGATTCATACAAGAAAATATGTAGTGCTATACTCTTAAAATAATATTCCATTTCATATTATTTCTTTTCAACTTACTCAATACTGTCAATTTAAATCGTGTAAATAAAACATTCAAATTCGCGAATTAGTTAATTAACGTATGTAATTAAAATTATGTTTAAATTTATTTCGAGATTTGAACAAACATAACTTGAGCAATAGCCAAATTTCTATTGATATGATTCGAAAGGTTCTTGTTCATTTTCTTTTATTCAATCCTTGGAATAACTTTCTTTATGGATAATTGATGGTTTGATTTCGTTCATGGAATTTACACTGAAGTAGATTAGTTCTCTTGTTGGTCTATCGTTTTCAATTAAATGCGTTTGTTATTCATGAGTTCCATCATAAACGGGGCTTTTGGCTAAAAAGGGTTTAGTTATATGATATTGAAAGTATGGTCTTCTGTGATGTTCAAAGTTTGCTATTTGGGTTCCTGAGGTGTGAGGTGAAAGATTGTGTTCATTATTGGTGGTGTGCTACAATGGTTTGAGTGTTTATTATTGTTCCAAAAAATTAGATTTCTTAATGTGGAAAACTTTAGAAAAATGAGAAGCCGATTTCAATCTCGAATATGAAAAATCAAGATCCAGGAAATGGTTCCAAAAGCTTTCAATACCTGTCATATTTTTAACTGCATTTCAGTTGTTATATATGTGTTGGTATTATATTCCAATATTCGAATAAAGACTCACATGAGATCCCAAACATGTTGATAATTTTTGATTGTATTTTTGTTGGAAGGTGTTCAATTATACTTTGAATATTTTATCCATTAAATATTATAGACATTTTCATGGCTCAAGTCTGAATTTAATCCACCAAGATAGTTTTTCGCATTTGATCAGCAACAGATCTAAGTATAACAGATTTGTTTGTTTATTTGATTCCGGCGAGCTTTAAGTACCCGAAACCGAAGGACAGATTTTTTTTTTAAAAAATAATACATATTAATTACTGCATTAATTATAATTTTCAGGCATTGGTACTGGTGATAAATTAGTATTGTGATCTGACCGCAGTAATATTATCGTTTCTTGGCTCAACATATATAACTTCTAGATTTGTCATGTGCTATTATACAGAAGGTCTCTTCGCTCTGAGTCAGTTATTCGAATCAAAGCTTGGTTATATGATGATAACTACCACCAGCTAGGATTAAAAATCCTTTAGCATAGCTCATTCCCGTTACCTCATTTCATCTTAATCCAGTCCTAATGAGTCTATAACTCATCAAATGTAATGCAAGTCATCAAATTGAATTTTGAATTTCTAATTATTTCCATTGATCATTATTCATTCCCCTTAGTTCAGATTTTAGAATATCAAACTAAATAACCCTAATTCATATCAAATTTCTTTCCAAGCCATCGCATAGCCTAATCCACATCATCTTTATCTATTTTCCCAGCATTTCAGTCACAAGTTTACGGGTTTTCCGTAAGAAGTTGTCTCACCTATGTTGATTTTGTTTGTGTTGAAAGTCTTAATATTCGGCTTTAGTCGAAGAAAGTGTCTATGACATTTTCTAAACTATGGGCGGACTTAATCGGTGGAGGTTATTATATGCGCAAAAAGTAAAACGCACAATTTTCATGTATAAACACAAATCTATAACGTACAAACATGATGGGTTTTAAGGGATATAGATACCGTAATCGACGGTTTGAGGCAGTATTATGTGATTGTTGGTTATTTGCTCTTGTTTCTCGTCATGTTGAATGAAATAAAGCATGCGGAAATTTTAGTTGAAGTATGTTTTGAAATTATTTAAATATATCAACAGAACCCTTTTAAATTGAATGGTTGGATTTTAATATTTTGATTGAAAAAACAACAACAACAACATAAAATATATTTTCAAAATGTCTACAACGGCTTCGAGTCTCAGTGCTTCAATAACTTCACTAGGTTCTAAAGTGGCTTCAATGTCAAGTGAACTTGGTACACAAACAACAAATACTGGCCTTTTAATAACATTACAAGATGTGCAAGCTACTTTAGCTTATATTTCAAACGAACAGGTATTACAAACAGCTACTAAATCACAAGTTGTTGAGTCTGCTTCAATGGCAATGGCTCAAGCTAGTGCTACTATAAGTGAAATTCATAAAGAATTGAATCAATATGGTGGTGAAACTCCAGATATATCAGGAAATTTATCTTTTCTTATAGTATTTGCTGTATTGTTGGTGGTACATGTCTCTATGGGTTGGTTCTATAAACAATGGTGGATCCTTGTTGCGTTTTTTTGTGGAGCTGGATTAGAATTAGCTGGATTTATTGGAAGATTTCTTTCACATTATGATGATACTGTTAAAGATTATTTTCTTTTACAAATCATTGCATTAACTATAGCACCTGCTTTCATTATGGGGGGTATATATAACTTATTAGGGAAGTTCATAGTAGTTTATGGGGAAAGTTATGCTTTAATGGCTCCAATATTATATTCTTATGTCTTTATGCTTTGTGATGTTGTCAGTTTAGTTGTACAAGCAGCAGGTGGTGCTATAGCAGCTTCTGCTACTACTGATTCAGAGAATAAAATAGGTACACATATTATGGTTGCAGGTTTAGCGTTTCAAGTACTTTCAATGAGTGTTTATGTGTTCTTATTCACACATTTCTTTCATAAGATTAAATTTCTCTCCAAATCAAAACATGAAGCTATGGAATATGATTTCAATCCAAAATACAAGGAACTAAGATCAAGAAAAATCTTTCAATGGTTTCCATATATAGTTGCTCTCTGTGTTGCTTTAGTTTACATCCGTTGTGTTTATAGAGTTGTTGAATTAGCTCAAGGATGGCACGGATACCTGATCACTCATGAAATTTATTTATTCTTCTTAGATGCAATGCTAATGGCTATGACTTTAGCTATCTTGGTTGTTTTCCATCCAGGTGTTATCTTTGATGGTAGAAATTTGGATATTCAATTAGTGGAAAGAAAACCAAAACAAATCAAAAACCAACGTGATTTTGAAACAGAATTGGAACAATTAGAATCAAAGAGAGAAGATGGTAATGATTTTGATGAAACTACTGAATCTTTCAATGGCCTTTTTACAAATGAACATAATCGTAACAATAGTAACAATGATAGTGAACTTGGTGAAGGTGGAGTTGGTGGTTATGGTCATGGTAAGAGATATTTGATGTAATTCCATCTAAAATCAACAAATAACCAAATATCATCATATTACAACATTTTCTTGAAAAGAGATTTCAACTTGCATTCAATATCTCATCGAGGCTCAGCTTGCTGATTCACTACCAAAATGGGGTTCATTTTTTTTTTTTTTTTTTTCATTTCATTTAGCTTTTCCAGTTCAAATTCAATTTATTTCATTTTATTCCCTTATCTTTTATTTATCTTTTCGTGTTGTTATTTATATAGAAACGGCTTTCAGTTAAGTTTTCATGTAGCTTTTCATCTCAAGTTGAATGTCAAATTTGAGAAGACCTCAAACACAAACAGTGAATAATTAAACTAGTGGCACGTAAATCTTCAGAGATATTTCAATTATATATACCAACTACACCAAATAATTCAGCTAAAGTTCATAACATTCATTAAAATCTTTCTATAATACAGGATAGGGACACAACCCACAAGCTTATTGAGAAATTGCATCTTCTATTTTTTCATGTTCCAAAATCTCATTTTTCTTCAAAGGTTTTAAAACACCAGGAACGTAACTATTATTAACATATTCATCTTTAGCCAATTGGTTTTCTGCTGATTCATCAGCGTTTGGTGATTCTATTTCACTATCATGATTAATCAATTCAAAAAAAGGTTGGAATAGTAAATTCCCAGTCTTATTATTATCTGCTAATTTTTTCAAAACATTACCCAACAATGTCTTTAGTTGTGGATTGAATTTCCTGTTTCTCTTCATTGCAGGTTTTAAGATCAATTCATCATCATCTTCACTATTCCCCATACCGATACCATGTTCTTGATGATCTTCAAGAGTTGAAGGGGAGTCAAGCCCACCAGCCTTATTTTCATCATTATTGTTTAATTTGAAAAAAATAGCTCGAGCTTCAGGAACAACTCCAATCCAATTTATTAGTAAAGTAGTTAATTCGATTTTATATTCTTCCAATTCAATTTTACCCTCAAGCGACAGTTTGGCAATCAACATACAAACTAATTTGACAATTTTAACATTTTTCTCAAAATCTGATAAATTTCCATATCCTTCAGATGACATTGTGTCACTATTATTTCCAGACTCACCATTTGGACCACTATTTTTAGATAAATAAATCAAACAATTATTGAGGAATTCATGTAATAACATTGATTTCTCAATCTCTGATAATTCTAACGGTCCTTGTCTACTGAAAACAAAACCATCAGTATCATTACCTTCATTCGAATCATTTGAATGTGACTTTTCACCACGAATTCCATCTAATAATTCAAAAACATAATTGAACAATTGGAAAGACAATGATAAATGAGTGATAAACCAAATGATAACTCTTCTATAACCATGAGCCATCAACATTTCATCAAGCATTGCATAACAAGCAGTTGGGTTATATGTCAACATTGGTTCGAATACCCAATCAACACTCCATTTTTCGTATATTTTATCTGGTGTGATTGATTTTTCGTCAACAGGTTGTTTCTTATCACCAACACTTCTATTGATTTCATTTTCAAACTCCATCTTGACAGATCTTGCAATGGTGAATACAACTTTTTGAGCTTCTTCATGTGAAATTGGTCCTTGTGTCATCCTCTGGAAAGCTGCGCATGTTTGTTCCCAATTGAGACATGTTGAATCATCTAATCTGATTGAAGTGTTGAAAAAAATGTTACCACCACGAGGTATATCTCTCCAATCACGACCTAGCTCATCAAACTCAATAGTTTCATCGGATCTAACTGCTGTTGGAACACTTTCTTTATTTTCTTCAAAACTTTGTAATGTGTCAGTTTTATAACTTTGCATCTCTGCAATTTTATCATTATCTTGATCTTCATCACCTTCTGAGGGAAATTCACAGGTACATCTTTTCCTCACAATTTTGTGCAAATGACCTTCTTCATCTTCATAAACAATTGCACCTCTTCCATCGTCATCCTCATCATCTTCAGCATTAGTACCTGCGTTCTCTTCATCGTCTTGTACCAATTCATCATAATGAAAGTCTTCATATTCATAATCAAACATATATCGTATATCTTCATCATATCTATCATTTGGCTCCAAATCTATCAATGTCTCCACAACTTCATTAAGATCAGACCCTAATGCCAACATAGCACCAACATACCAGCGAACATCAGCTTTTAAGGCACCTGATCCTGTTCTGCGACCAAATGGGGATTGGAAGTCCAAAATGTTAACATGATGGAAATCATGTAATCTATTTTGAACATCATCATTCAAGATCGATGCAAGAATATACCTTATGGAGCTTGAACCTCGAATGACTTGTTTAACAACAGCTGGTGTAACGATATCAGGATCCGATTCAATTCTTCTATCAATTTCCAAACCTAATAATACCAAATTTGTAAAAATTTTCCATAATTTTAAAAACGCACCAAGAAAAGGGTTCAAGCATAGATCATTATTTTCTTTTAAATATAATTTATAAATTGAATAGATACAAGCACAATCAATCATATAAATAAGTCTCAAGTCACCATCATTTATACCATGCGGCGTCCATTCTCCTAACCTTATTCTCCAATCAACTTTTAAATCTGAATTATTCAAGCTTCTCAATTTCAATTCATCTTTACAATTCAGTATTTCCAAAGTTTGTTCAATGATTTGGAATAAGGCACTCGATAGTTCAAACACAGGTATAATTGAGTTTCTTCTATAAAAGAAACTTATAATCAAATCTGATATGGTCTCTAGAGAAATGACATGGTGATCTGATTCCATTGGTTGTGTCATTGGATCCACTAGGGCAGCTATTGTTATGAACATAGTCGATTTCTGATCACCATCATGTAGTTTATTTATCTTCAAAAGTTTTGATAATGCCTTATGTCTTTTTTCAGCATGTGAAATGAAAGGTATTATGGGTAGATCAAAAGAATATTCTTGTTCATAATTGACTTGATCATCATTTATACCGTCGTTTTCATATTCCTCGTCCGTGAAATCATATGTTTCTTGTGCCAAATCTGATGGTGGAGGTGGTACATCTTTGGATGAGTAAGATGAAGCTCTAGAGCCTCTCTTCTTGTTTTTCTTTGTGTGACTAATTTTGAACTAAGATGTTGAGGTTTGATGTATTCTGATGGTTTTAACGAGTAATTGAGAGATCAACAAATCAGTAATAGTATTTAACTGTTTAAAATGTGATTTAATTAATCTTTCAAGCACTAGTAAGTAATATGGGGAAGGGGAGGTGGGCGTTATGTGTAGAGTTATTATCAGACTAAAATTTCTAGTTGAAGTGTATTGTTTTGAATTTTATATTTTCCAGAAGTATTATCGTCACTATAAAGTTGAGCCTATACATTTTTTTCGAGAACAACGCTATTAAAAGTTTCGCGAGAATAAATATCATGTGATGGATCAGGTGACATAGTTTCATTTACCCTGACGATGTCTAGCCTTAATCTTGGATAACTCTATACCAGCGCACTAAGTTCAATTGTTGAACATGTTTAAGAGTAGATTTTTCACAAAGAGCCTCCAGGCATGGACTCCACTAAACATGACATGGAACACATGGACCCCTGACCACTTAATACTGTACTTTATTCATATCCGTTCCAGCTTCTTATCGAGCTCTTTATCAAAAGGAATTTGATCGCGATTTCGGTCGGAGCAGAAATGATGGAGTGATTTCACCCCCGGGATTGTATTTGAGCATGGAATACAAGGACATAATCATGAGTATTGATAGATGAAATGATACTGATTCTAACTTAAATTTTGTGTTAGCACAACTGGTTAATTTGGGGGCTCTTTTTAATATCATTTGTCCCTGTGCTTGGAGTTGTTTTCCTGGCTTTGAATACTGGATGGTACGGGACACATCGTAGTCAAGAATCTGGTGCGTATAGAAAGGGGTGTCACTTTTTTTTTAATCACCAAATTGAATCAATCATCATTAATTATTATTCTTTTTACATTTACTATAAAGGATTCTTCACGTTTGAATTATTTGGGTAGCATATATCATCATCCAAATATTCCAGGAGCTCATACCAACATGATCCCGTTACAGAGAACTTTCATCACTTGCTCAAAATCCATCAGAGTGCCACCATTTACAAAGTACAGCATCTTACCTTCTCAAATAAGATATTCATCATCTTCATCATCTTCATCTTCTCCTACAAATGATGTCCAACCTCAAGAAACAAATGAAATAGAACAAGAACAAGAGGAAGCCGTTCAAGCTAATTCTGGTACTACTGATAGCACCACCACATCACCATCTACTGCTCAAGATACCCTGGATAATGATTCATTAAAGACAGCAACAACCGTACAAGATCATACAAAGATAGATATTTCCAAAACAATAGGTTATAAAGAAACTGATATAAAGTCAAACACTAAATTCTCCAAATCATCAAAGTCATCCACATCAAAAAAGACAGCAAGATCTTACAGATCCACATCAATCAATTATAACATCCCATACGTACCATCCACACAACATCTAGGATTTGATCGTATTTATGAAGACATGTTTTTCCAAACCTATAGACCTTTACTTAGTCCTGTGAAGGATCTTCTGAAATACACGCCATCTAAATCATTAACCCCCAAAATAAATAATATTGCATATTGGAATACTTCCATTACAGGCCAGCCATTGGCACCATTAGATTCTGTTCCTAAATTCATTGGAGATGGAATGAAGGCATTTAAGAAACCAGCACCTGCAGGTTCTGAAATTAGAATATATCCACGTGAAGAAGAACTGTCGGCTGATTTGAAGAGATTCTTAAAGACGGAAGCGCGAAAAGAAAGAGAAGAACAAATGCTTTTACAAAGAGCCAGAATGAGATGGGAGCAATTTTGAATACCGGATTGAGTTTTACTAGAGTTACTAGTTATTTAATTAAAGTAATTCTACTACAAAAATGATCTCAAGAGTTGAAGTCTTGTTGAAATCCAGTGTTGATTTGCAAAGCTTGGTTTGCTTAGGTTTTTGGTTTTCGTTATACATATTCGTGAGTTTCATTCTACTGATTTATTAATGTATTTGGAAGAAATATTATGATTTATTTATTAAATGAAAAGACTGTAGTTCGGTATTATTATAGACACTTCGTTCGGAATTACTAAAGTTTCCCAAAGCATGTATTGCGCTGGTTTAGTAAAATCCAAAACAGAAAATCATCAATATTGATTATGAAACAGTCATATTTCGAGAGAAATAAACTAAAACCACCAAAATAAAATATTGAAAGCTCACATTTCAATACTATGTTCTTAGATAATTTAGTATGATATTCATAAAACAAATCCATACATGACATCACTATTAAGCACTATATTTACATATCCAACTCGTTAATAAGAATAACTAAGCCCCACGAGTCACAGGCTTTTCAATGCATATTTATAAGTATAATATTTAATCAATCCATTATACCCTTTCAAATCACCATTTTTCAGCAAATTGGAAACATCAACATTTAAAGGACTATTTGGTTCAGGATCTTGTAGCAGTAGTATTATGGCAACCATTGTTGATAACAATGTCCATGCTGGTGTCCATTGTGCTTGTAAAATATCTAAACAAATCTCACCTGACTATAATAATGTTAGTATATAACTCATTAATAAATTTGCAAACGGTTGACTCACCTTGAAATTCACATTTGGATGACATATCTTGTTAACAAATTTCATTTTTGGTGGTGATATTGGATAATCATGAGGAACATCTATCCGTATTTCCCAAACACCTTTTTCAAATGGTGAGCCTTTAGGACCTTTTATTTTTGAGTTCCAATGGAATAAATCAGCCAATGGTTCTAATTGTAATATGTTTTGATATTCTTCATTCTTATCTAATTCTTTTTGAATATTGGTGTATTCCTTCATTAATCGTTTTGTAGCCATTTTATTCAATCTTGAACCTTCAAACTTTCACAGATCAAGCATCCAGGTAATTCGAATCTCAAAAGAACAGTGTCCAACACTCTTAATCACCTTCCTCTTATCAATTGTCACTTGTTTATTTATATTTCACTCCATAATTTTGAAAACACGAACATATTAATGAAGGCTCCATTTTCGCGGAATGTGTGGTCCCAACGTAAAAAGTTGAGTTTCCGCGAATTTCCCACTAACAATTTTCCATCGACAGTTTTTTTAATATTGCCACTAGGGATTTGAATTTGTATATACATTGAATTGATTTTGTTGAAATCTAATTAAATTATCAACTAGTATAATCCAATTGAACATGTCTAGAGTTGCTGATATTCTTTCAAGTAAGTAATTATTGTGATAATGGGCTTTGAATTGTTTCCATTATATGCTTTCATCACAACGAATTGAGTATTAACAAGGGTTTTTTTTGCCTAATAGGAGTTGCCATTCCAGCTGGTATCGCTGTTAGTGCAGCTCAATATTCCATGTATGATGTTAAAGGTGGTTCAAGAGCTGTTATCTTTGATAGATTAAGCGGTGTTCAACAAGAAGTTGTTGGTGAAGGTACACATTTTTTAATTCCATGGTTACAAAAAGCTGTTATATATGATGTTAGAACAAAACCAAGAAATATTGCATCAAATACTGGTACAAAAGATTTACAAATGGTTTCATTAACATTAAGAGTTTTACATCGTCCACAAGTGCAAAATTTACCTTTAATTTATCAAAATTTAGGTTTAGATTATGATGAAAGAGTTTTACCATCAATTGGTAATGAAGTTTTAAAATCTATAGTGGCACAATTTGATGCAGCTGAATTAATTACTCAAAGAGAAGTTGTTTCTGCAAGAATTAGACAAGAATTAAGTGAAAGAGCTAAAGAATTTAATATCAAATTAGAAGATGTTTCAATTACACATTTAACTTTTGGTAGAGAATTTACAAAAGCTGTTGAACAAAAACAAATTGCTCAACAAGATGCTGAAAGAGCTAAATTCGTTGTTGATAGAGCTGAACAGGAAAGACAAGCTTCAGTTATTAGAGCTGAAGGTGAAGCAGAAGCTGCTGATTATATTTCAAAAGCTTTAAATAAAGCTGGTGATGGTTTATTATTAATTAGAAGAATTGAAGCTTCAAAAGATATTGCAACTACTTTAGCTAACTCTAGTAATGTTACTTATTTACCAGGTTCTCAACAAGGTGCTAGTGGTGCTGATGCAAAATCTAACTCAAATAGTTTATTATTAAACTTGGGTCGTTAGGTTAAAATTGATCAATTAACAGAAGGATTTTATTGTACATAGAGAGAGAGAGAGGAAAATTTCTCCAATTTATATTTATATCGTATTTTTTTATAATATGAATTTTATCAAACATTCATTATTGAAATTTTGTGATTGTAGTCTGTTCATTGATGAGATTTGATAATATTGAAAGTGAATTTTTGATCTAAAGAGTCTAAACTTTTCCATAGACTTCAAATTTCAATATAAAGTCCGAAGATTCATATGCTTTTTTTCCAAAGCTGCGTCAACCCGATATAACAAATGAAGAAATAAGTTGTCAATTCACATTGTGAACTTGTCAAAATGCTGTCAAACAGTGAACACAATACAACCTCTCGCACATATTTCCCAATTTTGGAACACGATCACCGCGATTTAAAAGCGCGACATTTTTAAACCACAATAGATTTCAAAATTACAAATTCAATTACAACATCTATCCACAGTTTTATGTCAAAAAAAAAAAATAGCCACATCCTGTATACAAATTCACGAGATTTCAACCCATTTTATTGTAATGTTAGGTGAATTCACACACACACAGCAGGTATGGAAGAAAGGGGGAAATAAGTGTGTATTTGATGAATCCACAGTATTTTAAGATTTGAATTTATTAATTAGGCGATGTTTCAATTAGAGTTTCAATGATTTGTTCTGAATTGAATGGATGAGTAATTAACATAAAATGCAGAGATGCATTATATTGTTGTTTTCCTGGTAAAATTGGCTTAAAATCATTATTGGATGACGTTTTCTGGATCCCTGGTGATCAATCAATTGAGATCAATTTGTGAAATATTTTACAAATACGCAGTTGTTGTTATTATTGAATCTATTATTTAGATAGATTATTTGAAATTCTTGAAATTTTTTTTCATTAAACAATAATATTACAAAACAGTTGTTGGAAATTATTGTACTTGAGTTTTAGATAAATGGTTATAACCATTGGGTAGTAATAAACAGGAGACATATACAAAAAAGAAATAAATCATAATATAGAGATTGAACATGCCAGGATCAAGAAAAATTAGTAAACACTCCAAGAAATTTGAAAGAACACAAACTGGTTGTCTTCAATGCAGACATAAAAAGTGAGTATTATTTACAAGATAATGATGGCTAATGGAAATATTAACATTATTGGAAAATAGAAAGAAATGTGATGGTAAAAGACCTTCTTGTTTAAGTTGTAAAAGAAAAGGAATTAGTTGTAAATTTCCTGCAAACATTAGAATTTTCCAATACCAGAAGGGAGATATAGCAATTAAGAAATCAAATAAATCTGATGCAATGGATGAAAATGATACGAATGATTTTGCAAAGAGAAAAAAAAATGATAATAAAAGTACAAAAAATCTGATAGGACAAAATGGATTACAAACAATTGAAGATGAAACTAAAAATTCATTACTAACATTATCTCAAAAGATTGAAGGTTTATTACAAAATCCATCAATAATAAAACCATCTTCAATGAATTTAGAACCAAGATCAGATTCAATAACATCATTAGAAACAGATACATCAACATCGGAAACAGATTCTATAATTCTACCACAACCACCAACACCAACCTTACCACCATCTTCATATCAATTAAGCGAAGCACACAGGGCCACTAATATGGTTCATGGAGGTGAATCAATTACGAATTTATTGGATAAGATGACTATTGATTTGATTAAAAGATCGATAGAAAATCTTCAATATATTGATTTTGATAAAAAAGCCATGAATATAAATCATAAGATTGAAATTAGAAATGGCAAGAGATTAGAAGAAGATGATGATATTGATGATATTGATCATTCAACTTTAGGTAATTATTTAGATAATGTTGTCCCCGATGATTTGATTTTCCAACCGGATGAGTATTTAAGTTTTGATTAATTTCAGGAACTGGACTTCATAACCAAGGTTAAAGGTATTTATTATGAATGAGATAATATTATGATGATGGAAACATTTTGATTTGTTGTAGAATAACAGAAAGAGAAACACTTTTTTAACTATTATACATTTATATCGTGGGAAATACAAAAAAAAAATGTAAAAAAAAATCTTCCCCGCCAGGAGTCGAACCTGGAATCTTCTGGTTTCAGAAGTAACTACTTTTGATATTAAATCGTAGCCAGACGCCGTGACCATTGGGCCACGAGGAACAGATTTTGAAATTGAAAATCTTGTAAAATGTGAGAGTGTCTTTACTTTAAGATGAAAATTCAGTCACATGATACCCCACGTGCACTTAATTTACCGCATTTGGTCTCCCCTCTTTTGCCGCACTCCCCTCATTCTTCCCCGTTGTAAAATTAACAGCCTCTCAAAATGTGTGTTTCCAGGAAAAATGAATTGTTTGGCTTTCCCAATTGCAATTTGAATAAATTCTGGCTCAACAAATTGTGTTTTAAAAGCGTTTTTGAATATTTTGTATAATCAGTTGTTTCGTTTGATAAGATTCGTTTAAGTAATTCACAGCCTTTGTTTTAATAATGAACTGATTGTTAACACAAATGGGAATAAAGCAAATCAAATAATTTACAAAGAGGAGAAGATTAATTGCTGAATTGTATAAATACAACATTTGATATCTGATTTGTATTTGAAATAATTATTATTGAATTAAGAATTAAAAGCCATACATTGTCATCAATTGTTCCGTACGGAAAAACTCTGAGAAGTATTAAAACCAAACCAAATCAAATCTCATCTCAACTCAACTCAACTCAACTCAACTCAACTCAATACACCAGGTCTACACCACTACAAGACTCCTCACAGAGTTAGGTTTTCATCAGTCTCAACTTGCGCTTTACAACATCCAATAGCTAGTCCTTTTTCATACTTTTTCCATTAATTTACACAAAAATCACTACAACAACATTTCCATAATCAATATAATCATCAATTTTGTTTTTTAGATTTCAAAATGTTACACAAATACAATAATTCTATTAATTTATCCTTGAATACAAATTTTATTGATGATTTTGATCAAAACTTGTTATATAATTCAATGTATAATCAAACACATCATCAAGAGCCAAAATATAGAAGATCTTCATCAATATCTTCCATTTCAACTATTGATTCAAATTCAAGAAGAAGTTCTGTTTCATCATTAAGTTCAAATATTGATCAATCAACCCCTAAAAAGAAGGATCAATCTTGGTTACTATTATTATTACTAGGCGCTTAAAACTATTGTTATTAATATTATCCTCATTATCATCATTATGTTTGAAACTATGATCAATCCATCTATTGATGATTTAAAGTTTGTTACTACTACTTCTGAGTCTTCTGATTGTACAACAATTATTAATGAAGACGATCAAGTAAATATGACAATTGAAGATACTGCTTCTTTATCCGATGGTTTATACAATAATGATGATTCTAATACAATTTGGTTACAAGAAGTTTGTTGTGGTTGTTTCTTTGTTTTGATTTTATCAATTGATTATTTATGTGCTCCAAATGCAATTCTTTGTTCTTTAGTATCATTATGTTTGGCTTGTTTGTTTTTAACAAGCCCATATTCTAAAGATGGATCTACCTCTTTATTTGCATTTATTTCTAATTTTAATGGTGTTTGTGTTTCATTTTTTGGTATTTTGGTTCATGTTCATTTAAGTGGAATTTGGTCATTTATACAAGAGAGTGATTTTAATTTAAAATTAACTTTAAAAGAAATTGAAAATATAAAAATCAATGAGTTTTATAATATTACTATTTGTTTCATTTTAATAATGATTCATTTATTATGTTGGATTATATTATTTTTAAAAAATTTTGAATTTGAATATTTAGGTTCAGGGAAAGGTTGGTTAATTAAACCTGCAACTTGTTCATATAATGAAATTGAATTATCCAATAAAATACAACAAAAAGATATGAATTATAACATTGATCAAAAACATTTGCTTGAAAGTTTTGATTTTGATGAAGAAAAAACAATTGGTGTTTAAAACCTAATTCAAATGGGTTTTTTTTTTTCTTTTCCATGAAAGCTGGTCTTTCTATTTAACTTATTCACTTCAACTTTAAAGATATAAGTATACATTACATTGTGAATCAATAAGAAATCAAGAGTGTGTTTAAGATAGATTATATATATACAGCTAATTTATATAAACTTACATAAATATTGACATCAATGTAGGGGTGTTTTATACCTTTAATTAAACAAATCATTTTTTTCAATTGTTGAATTGGTAGATCGTACATTGTAATACCCACCAATAGCTGGTTCGAGCTTCCTTAGATCAAATCGAGTTCTTTCTTGATCCAGGTTTCCCGAGTCTTGGAGATCCTCATCATTTCGATGGCTGATAGCTATAATCACGATAAGACATTCAGACGTGTTCCCGATTGGGCATTAAGTCCAGACGATCATGGACAGTTGAAGTTATAGGTCAAAGGAAGAACATCTTATTGGGGAGAAATTACTAGAACAGAGGATACCAATGACCACTCTTCTCAAATACACACATAGACAACATCTCAATCACCATAACCATCTTTTCCCTCCAAGTTTATATTGTGTATTGATTCGTTGAAGCTCTTCATTGTGGTGGCTTATCCAGAATTATCTCCGAAGCCGTGCTCAGATTTAAACTTGGATTGATTTTAATCATTTCAAAGGCCTTTCGACGAGTAAGAAAACTTTAAAACTATATAAAGAGTTAAAAATATCACACATAATTCATAAATTAATAATTATTGAATAGAAATTGCTAATACAAATATATATATTCAATTACAAAATGACTATTGGAAACAAATTTGATAATTTAATCAGTACAAGAGCTAAATCAAGAAAATCACAAGCTGGATTTTTTGCATTTGATATACCTCCTGAAATTGAAAAACATCCAAATCCATTACCATTAGGTGGTGGTTGTCCAAATGAAGGATTTTTCCCAGTTGAATCAATTCATTTAAATTTAATTAATGAACCTTTCCAACATTTAAATTATTCTAATAAATCAAATTTAACAAATAAAAAAGATATTAATGTTAAAACTCAATTACATAAAATTAATGATAATTATACAAATCATACATATCGTTATTCACAAAATGAAGATGAAATTGATATTGCAAATGGATTACAATATTCATGGGGTGTTGGATTCCCACAATTAAGAAATTTTAGTAAAAAATTAATAGAAAAAATTAATAAACCAGGTTATGATGATTGGGATGTTATTATAACAAATGGTTCAGGTGATTCATTACATAAAATTTGTGATTTATTTGTTGAAACTAATGGTACAATTTTAGTGGAAGAATTTACATTTACTCCTTTTAATTCAACAGCTGGTAATTTTGGTGCTACTGCAATTCCATTAAAATTAAATATTAGACCAAATGATGGTGAAGAATCTGGTATTGATCCATTATATTTAGATGATTTATTAACAAATTGGGATAATTCTGAATATAAACATTTACCAAAACCAACTGCTTTATATACTATACCAACAGGTCAAAATCCAACAGGTTTATCACAATCTTTAAAATTACGTGAAAAAATTTATTCACTTTCTGAAAAACATAATTTTATTATAATTGAAGATGATCCATATGGTTATATTTCTTTACCAAAATATGGTACAGAAAATATTTATTTACAAGAAAATAATAATTATAAAGAATTATCAAATGAAGAATATATTAAAAATTATTTAAAACCATCATATATGACATTAGATAAATCAGGTCGTGTTGTTAGATTAGAAACTTATTCAAAATTATTTGCACCTGGTTTAAGATTAGGTTTTATTGCAGCAAATAAATATTTCATTGAAAGATTAACATTATATACTTCATTATCTACAAGATCTCCATCTGGTGTTTCACAATTATTATTTAATAATATTGTTCAAAATTGGGGAGGTGTTGATGGTTGGTTAAAATGGGCAAAAAAAATTTCAAAACATTATACAATTAGACGTGATTATTTCCTTAAAACATTATATGATTCAAAATCATTTTCAATGAATCAATTTGAAGTTGTTGAACCTGATGCTGGTATGTTTATTATTTTATATATTAATTTTGAAAAAAAATTCCCAAATCCTAAAACTTGGGAAAATGTATTGTTACAATTACGTTATAAAACTATTACTAATGGTATTGATGTCGTGTTTGGTAATAGAATGGCCACGGATTTGAATTTTAAATATACTACTCCAAAATCTCATTTTTTAAGAATAACTATTGCTGCTGTACATGATAATGGTGAGATTATTGAAGCTGCAAAAAGATTATCTATTTCAATTGAACAATTCTTTGAAGATGTTGAAGCTGGTAAATACAATCATTTGAAATGAATTTAATCATGTTATTATTATTATTATTATATGCAATTTGAAAAATTAATTAATTATTACAATTAAAAAGTTAATATACAAATCTATAAAATTGTACTTGATCTATAATATATATATATATGTGTAATGATTTCAAACTCATTAAATCAATGGTTTATATTTATCATGAACTTTCTTAATAGCTTCAAGAATTTCATCTTTACGTTCTTGATTAATCCATGAACCATTAACACCATTTGAAGCAACTTTACACCAAGTTTCTAAATCCCAACCAAATCTAGTATGAACAGTAATATAATTATCTAAAATATAACCACCAAAATATGCAGGATCATCAGAATTTAAACTAAATGGAACATTAGCTTTTAAAAATTCATTTAATGGTAATTCTGAAACATCTTTAACAACTTGTAATTTAACATTAGATAATGGACACATACTTAACATTGTTTGATTTTTAGCTAATCTTTCCATTAATTTTGAATCTTGAATTGAATTAACACCATGATCAATACGTGTAACATTTAATTTATCTAATGCTGTAATAACATAATTTGAATCACCTTCTTCACCTGCATGTGCAGTTAATTGAATTTTTGAATTAATTTCTTTAACTTTTGAATAACAATCAATAAATAATTCAGGTGGGAATGGTTTTTCTGCACTATCTAAACCTAATGCAGTAATTGTACCATCTTGAATAAATGATTTTGCATTTTCAATAGTTTCTAAACCTTGTTTTGATGGTAAATGTCTTAATAAACACATAATTAATTTAGTAGTCATACCTAATTCTTTTTCAGCTTTTTCACAAGCTTTTTTAAAACCATTAATAACAACTTCAATTGAAATATTTCTATCAGTATGTGATTGTGGATCGAAAAATACTTCTGAATGCCAAGTACCATCTTGATGAGCTTTTTGGAAATATGCCCATGCTAAATCGAAAAAATCTTCCTCTTTAATCAAAACATTACAACCAATATAATAATAATCTAAAAAATCTTGTAAATCTTTAAATTGTGAATAACGAATATTTAATTCTTCAACATTTGCTGGAAAATTTGATGCTAATTTAATTCCATTTCTCTTGGCTAATGGGAATAATAAATTTGGTTCTAAAGTACCTTCTAAATGTAAATGATGTTCACATTTTGGTAATTCCTTTAAAAAAGATTGCATATGGTGATTACATTCGTATTTAGCCATCTTGATGAATCGAAATAATGTGGTACAACAACTTTATAGCAAAATGAAAACAAGATAAAACTTAAAAGATTTCAATATCAAAGTTTTCAAAATTAACGTTTTTGCCGATGAATTTTTTTTTTTTTTTTTTGGCAGCTCGTCGATGTGTCAAAATTTCTTTTTCCGTCCAACGGTTTGCCGCGGCTTTGAAATCGGACTTTTAATTGAAAAATTGGCTTTGAAATGAACAAAATAATGTGTTTTGCTTTATAGAAAAGTGATTTAGTTACATGTTATCTTATTGCTGAGCAGGTGTATTTGTTATACATCATGTTGAAAGCCAAGTTGATATGTTCGAGGGGGTTGATCTCATTGTAGAGGAGTCCTGGATAGTTTTTTGGAAAGAAGGAGAGTATAGCAGCTATAGAAATCAATTTGGAATTGCTGGTCTATGTTATACTTTATATTTAATGATCCCATGATACTACCTTGATGATATATCACAAAACTCACCTAAGTGTCTAATGTGGGAGATTTCAAGTCTGGTGCTTTTTAGTTCTGAATGCTTCTTCCCTTAAAGTAGGTCATATATATCTCAAGAAAATAAACCCTTACCATAATAAACAAGAGAACCCATGCTCCTTCATAATACATCAAAATAATACAAATAAACAGTAAAGCAACTCCCCATACTACAGAATAATTCAGTTTATCCATAGTTAAGAATCCGTCTCTGCTGCGTTGACCAATATTATTCAATAATTCGCGAATTAATTCTGAAAACTTCAACAAAGCTGTCGAAGTTTAGATCAAGACAAGATCGAAACCATACTCAAATAATCCAGTATAGAAAACACGAAATAAATCAATAAAAGATGGAATTAGTGAGTATCAGATGAACATATATGTTTCTTCTTTGCAATACTAACTTTCATTCCATAGCTACCGGAAGGCCAAAAAAACCAAGTTGAAGTCACATTTGAAGATCAAAAAAAGATTAATGAATTCTCAAAACTAATTCAAAAAAAAGATGTTTTAAGTGCAGAATTAACTAAACAAAAACAAGAAAAAGAATATTTAGATGATGTTTCAATGGAAATTGAATTGATTGATGAAGATGAATTAGTGAATTATAAAGTATCAAGTGTATTTATTAAAATGAAACAAACTGATGCTGTGGAAAAATTAGAAAAAGATAGTGAAGCTTTAGATGAAACAATATCTGAATTAGATTCAAAATTAGAAGTTATAGATGATAAATTATCGGATTTGAAAACTCAATTGTACACTAAATTTGGTGATAATATTAATCTTGAACGTTGAAGTATCCATAATTAATGAAATAAAAGTATTGTCAATTTATATCGGAAAATTTATCTGTAGACTACAAAAACTTCAAGTATTCATAATAACGTATAATAGTAATAATGATAATAAACCTTTCCCATAACCGCCTCATAATAATGTCTAATTGAGTAAACCTTCACCAACCATAACCTTCGTTAACCAAAAGAAAAAAAAAAATTCAACCCCTGTGTAGAACACCTATAATCAATTGATAGGATCATCAAGTTGAACAATTTGATCTTCTTCAATAAAGAATGGATATCTAGAATCTGATAATTTAGAAATAGCTTCGACCAATCCATGATCAGGAATTTTGAAAGCAAATCCTGTCAAGACTGTATCATATTCATGTGTAATTTCACCACCTAAAGCATGAATTTTATCTTTAACTAATGTAACATATCTGGTCACGTTAGTGATTTATTTCAGGAAAGAAGAAACAAAAACAATGAAAAAAACATGGAATGATTACTCACTTATTTGGAGTTAATGGACCTTGTTGGAAACTCAGAATATAATTATCTTTCCATCTTGTTAGTACTCATGATACTTTTAATTTCTCATTGATATATTATTATTTTTGGAATCACAAAAAAAGAAACACAATAGGGAAATGACTGATACTTACTAGCAAAGACCGCTGAAACTAATGCTAAAATGAAAAATACTGATTTGAATTGCATTTTGGTAACTTTTATAGTATATAATTATAGTAATATTGGTATTTTTGTTAATTTTTGCTATTATCAAAATGTTTTTAAAAGTGCGGGTTTGCCGCTGTTTTTATATAAATTTCTGAAAAGTCACGTGATGATGAATATTTATTTATTTATTTATTTATTTATTCAAGATTATTCAAGATTAAAACTACATTTATCAAAACTCATTTTAACAAAACCACACTAGAATAAAACGTTCATTAATACATCAAAAAAAATACATTTTTATATATAATGCTTAAAATTAAGTATGTTCAGGATTTAAAATAAATTGACAAAAATACTTAACAGCACTATAAATTTCTTTACCAACAGGTAAAAT
>JAKTWW010000042.1:0-22031 GCA_030582255.1 Hansenula subpelliculosa
TCTCATATTGAACATGAAGTGTGGTGTCATTCAACTTCATACCTGTAATACAATTTTTGGAACATATTGCACCTCTGAAAGATCTGAAGATGACTGTCGCTCTCTTGTCTTGTTCACTAGAAGGTTTAATATCAACAATAGTACCATATCTTCTGAATAAAGAATATAATTCTTCTTCACTTAATGCTGGACCTGAAAATTTGACTTTGATTGTTCTATTCGGATATCTTCTTAGATCTTCAATCCATGGAACACCTTTAACGGGAAATGCAGCAGATTGTGTCAACCAGTTTAGCACACCGTGCTTACTTTCTTTAATTGTGTTCTGTTGAATTTTCGAATTTAGTTCTGAGACAGTTAAGTGTTCTGGTACTTTGAATTTGACAAAAGCACCACCATCCCTTTTAATGGGAACTAACTTGGTAATTTCTAAACCTGGAATTGAAGCACCATGTTCACTATTTGGGTTTGCGAGTTCCATGACATGAGCCTTTATTGCCTCAGGCCTTTTATCAGAGACAATCAAATAGGAAAGCCATTGTCTCAAATCCCATATACTAGAACGAAATGGTAAAACATGATCAAAATATAACATTGTTTCCTGTTCATCTTTTTCAATAACACCTGTTTCATTAGCATCCACTGATTCCCCAGCTTCAATATCTCTTCTTTGTATATCATCTGTAGCAAACCTTCTCAATTTTATGAGAGGAGATCTACGAATTGTTCTCTTGAATCCTGGCCTCAATGTTGGATTGAGCGATCTGACGCCTAAATATCTAAGTATCATTTTGTCCCAAACACCAACCTTAATCAACTGTCTTCCTTGGAAACTGGTATTCAAATATAAGCAGTTACTGAATCCTTTAGGTAGCTACTTGAAATGTAATTGACAGTTCTAACACCTATTTGAAGGTCAATTGAGTTTGTTTGCATATAAAATTCACAGTACTTTGCTATTTAATTTGCATCGCATCGTTCTTGATATTTTGCTAAAATTCGAGGATTCGGAAGTCGCCACCATAAAGCTGAAAAATTCACAATACATCAACATTTGAGCCATAATTGCAGGCAAGAAAGTAAGTGAAAGAAGTTAAAGATGAAGGTGAGTGGTGCTTCAATGAATAAAATTCAAGGAGACTGTGTATTAACTGAGAATAGCAAAGAGTGACCTCGTTGGATCTTCAAATTTTAAACTCAGAATTGCAAAATGAGCTTACGAGCTATAGATTACAAAACATCTATAATATAGCTACCTCTAATAAGCAATATCTTTTGAAGTTCGCCCTTCCTGATTCCAAAAAGAATTTGGTTCTAGATAGTGGATTCAAGGCTCATTTAACTGAATTTTCAAGACCAACTCCTCAGGCACCATCCAGTTTTGTGGTCAAACTGAGAAAGCATTTGAAAAGTAGAAGATTATCTAGTATCAAACAAGTTGGAATTGATAGAGTCCTTGTTCTAACATTTAGTGATGGCATGTTCCATTTGGTGTTGGAATTTTTCAGTGCTGGTAATATTGTATTGTTAGATAATGAGCGTCGGATCATGGCACTTCAAAGATTAGTTGAAGAAAAAGGTAATAACGATAGATATGCTGTCGGTGAAACTTACAACTTATTTGATGAAAGCTTATTCAATGAGGAACTGGAAAAAGAACCAAAGTTTGTTCCGAATCAACATTATCCCGCTGCTATTCAACAATGGATTAGTGAGAAGAAGTCCAATATTAGCGAAGACCAACCACAAGGTAAAAAGAATAAAGTTTTATCAATCCAAAAAGTTCTTTATCAGAAGGTTCCATACCTTTCAGCTGATTTAATTTCAAAAAATTTGCATAAAAATGATATCAATCCATCATCATCCAGCTTAGATTATGTGGATGATGCCACTGCGATAGCCAAGGTTTTGAACGAAACAGAGATAGAAGTTCAATCTATCTTGAACAAAAAACCATTAAGAGGATACATTGTTTTGAAGAACAACCCATTGTACGATGCAGAAAAAGATGACGAAGATGTTAAATTCTTGTACGAACAATTTCATCCTTTTGAACCAATAAACTTGAAAGAAGATGAACAACTACTTCCTATTCAAGGATACAACAAAACGTTGGATAAATTCTTCTCAACAATTGAATCCTCAAAATATGCATTAAGAATCCAAAATCAAGAGAACCAAGCTAAAAAGAGATTGGAACAAGCTAGAAATGATAAACAACAACAAGTCCAACGTCTAGTTGATGTTCAAGCTGTAAATAGTTTGAAAGGTGAAACTATTATCTTCAATGCAGATATTGTCGAGCAAGCTAAGGCTGCTGTGCAAGCATTACTGGACCAAAGTATGGATTGGAAAACTATAGAAAAACTGATCAAGATTGAACAAGGGAAAAACAACAAGATTGCAAAAGTGATTAACCTCCCATTAAACTTGAAAGAGAATAAAATTAGTTTGAATTTATCGACTGAAGATGCGTACGAAGACGATGAAGAAGAAACTGATAGCTCAAGTGAATCTGAATCTGATACGGATGAAGAAGAAAATCCTAAACCGAAAGGTCAAAAGGATCATAAAGTTAAGAATATCATAAACGTTACAATTGACTTGGGATTATCTTCATATGCCAATGCTTCTGAGTATTTCACCGTTAAGAAATCAACAGTGGAAAAGCAAAAAAAAGTTGAACAATCAGCTCAAAAAGCATTGAAAAATATTGAACATAGAATTGAGAAAGATCTGAAGAAGAATTTGAAACAAGAAGTTGATATCTTGAGAAAACTTCGTAATCCATATTTTTTTGAGAAATTCAATTGGTTTATTTCAAATGAAAACTATTTGATTTTATCAGGTAAAGACGATGCCCAGACAGATTTAATATATCATAGATATGTCACTGAAGATGATATTTACGTTCATGCTGATCTTGATGGCTCAAGTCATGTTTTCATTAAAAACCCAAATAAAGGTGAAGTCTCTCCGTCGACTTTAATGCAAGCTGGTATTTTATCCTTAGCTACTTCAAAAGCATGGGATAATAAGATGGTCACATCACCATGGTGGTTATACGCGTCTGATGTTAGTAAAAAAGATATTGATGGAACTATTTTGAAAGCTGGCTCATTTAGGTATTTGAAAGAAAAGAATTTTCTACCCCCAAGTCAATTAGTCATGGGGTTTGCCTTTTTATGGAAAATTAAAACTGAAGCTAATGAAAAAGAACTAGAAGATCAATTAGAAGAGTTGGATAACTTAGATATTAATGATGTTCAAAATCCTCAAGGCGAAGATGAAAAACAAGTTCAAGCTCTAGAACCTACTAAAGAGGGAGCTGGAAGACCTGAAGAAGAACCAAAGGAATTATCAGTGGGCTCTCAAGGAAAAGAAACTTCGCCATCTTCACAAGAAGGCCAACAAGAAAATAATAGTGCTCCAGTATCTGATAACGATGAGACTCAAGCTTCTGATAATCAGGACTCTCCTGATCTTGAATCACAATATGATACCATGACTATTGGAACTAATGCTCCTAAACAAAAAAAACCAGTTAGGGGTAAAAAGAGCAAGATGAAGAAGATACAAAGTAAATATGCTGATCAAGATGAAGATGAAAGAAGATTAAGAATGGAAGCTTTAGGTACTTTGAAACAGCAACAGCAAAGAGAAGAAGATTTAAAGAAACAACAAATGCAAAAAATCAATCATCTAAAAAAAGTTGAAAAGAAGAAAAGACAAGAAGAAGTTACAGCTAATAAATATGCAAATCATAAAGAAAATGTTGATTATGAAAAAATCATGAATGAATTAACACCAACTTTAGCTAAAGAAGATGAAATCTTGGAGGCTATTCCAGTCTTTGCACCGTGGAGTGCTTTACAAAAATATAGATATAGAGTTAAGATTCAACCAGGTAATACGAAGAAAGGTAAAGCTGTTCAAGAAGCTATGCATTATTTCAATATTAGACCTACAGATTCAAGTGAAAATGATAGAAATTATGATTGGCCAAGGGAACATGAAGCTATTGGTTCAATGAAAGATACTGAATTATTGCCATCAATTTATGTTGGTAAATTAAAGGTATTATTACCAGGTAAAAGTTCTGCACCAAAAGGATCTGGATCAAATAGAAAATCTAAGAAGAAATAAGCCGTATGTGGATATACTTAAATTCATACACTTTTTATATCCTTAGTCGAAATAATTTTCTTTTTTGTAGTAGTTTCTCTTATTCTTCAAAATTATACACGTCAACATAAAAATCAATTATAAAACCCTCCTGTGATTGAACTTTTTTCTTATTCTTTCTTTTCTGATTATATTTCATCTAAAGACCAACTTGGAATCTATCAGTAAGGTTACGTTTGGCAAGATTGAAGGCATTGAATAAACCTCTTTCACTCAATTCGATATTCTTCAAAGCAGGTTCATTAGTTGGTGCATCTGATGTTCTTGCAGCAATGATTGAAGATTCAGTTTCCAAAATAATACCATCATCAATTGTTTCATCCGCAGCTATACTGACCTTATCATAATTTTCTTGAATTGTTTTCTTATCCACTTGATAATTCAAGATCTTATCTAGCCCATCTTTAAAACCTTCTAAAGTGGAAAATAATATAGATTCATTTTCATCTAACCCTGCAACTAAATATATCACCACATCTGAAACTTCTTTATAAACAACAATATGGTTTTCGAAAAGTATAATATCCCCATTTTGTTTAAAAGTCTTGGAGAACAATGCCTTTTCAAAAGATCTTTGTGATTTCAAATTTGGGAATGCTGTTGATGATTCTTGATCTTGTTTATGTGGTGCCTTATAGTATTTGGCATATAATCTCTTGCTTTCGTTGTCTAGTATGAAAAACGCTTGGACAGCGTATAATGCTAAGTTCTTGGACATTGTGGGAGTAGCTAACCAACTGAGATCAATGCCTTATCGTGTCTTTCTATTCTTGTTCCACTGTGTATATTTGACACTGTTTGTGAGCTTGACGTGTTGAAATAACGAGTGTTGATTTCTGGAAAAGATTTGCGGGTAATGTTTTTTCGCGATTCTCTAGACTGGCTGGATTTTAAGTATGAAGAACGAAAACATCAACAACTTTTGTTAGCGAAATGGATGTATTTGTAAGGATAATAACAGGGAACTTTCAACGGGTTTAGAGCTAGAATGAGTCCCTCACAGTTCAGTTATGCGGCTCTAAGAATCACAGTGGTACAGGTGAGTTGATTCGATGGCTTTTTCACTGGTGGGATTGTAAATGAAAAACTAACTAAACCAAACCAGATTTTGAGATCAATAGGATTCGATAGATGTGCTCCATCATTGGTAGATATACTCACAGACATTTATATAAGGCATCTGCAATTACTTGCTCTGGAATGTATAACGCTCGCGGATTCCTCTGGAAGAAGAGACATAGAGATCCAAGACATTACACAAGCATTACAAAACATTGGAATGATCAAACCAACAAACTTACTAGATATATATGATCAATATGAAGGTTCTAACAAGAGTGCTGAGACTTTCTTGCTGTGGGTTGTTGGTAATGTGCCGGAAAACTCACGTGTGGTTAGTAAACCAAGTGTAGAGATGCTAAGTTCGAATAAAGCAAAACCAAATCCAGTCATCCCAGAATATATCAATGCACTACATAATAATCAAAGTACCGATGGTATTAATGGAGATGCCCTTAGGGATGTGCAGCAAAAACAACAGCAACAGCAACAAGATGAAGCAATGGATGAAGATTGGCTGAGATTCTTAATGAAGAAACAATCCAAGATAGGACATGAAGAAAGATTCAAAAATACGATATTGAACACACAGGGTTCTAGTTCTACTAGTGATTATACAGTGGTTGGGCCTCCAAATGAAAAATTAGAAGAGAAGCTTCCATATAATGTGAGGTATGAAGAAGATGATTCCGACGAAGAATTGAATCCTGAACCTTCTTCTAGACAACGTTCTGTTCGAGATGGAAGTGATAACTATTATTGAGAAATTGTTATATCACTTCACTTTAATGATTATAATGAATAAAATCTACACATTTTTAAAAACAGTTTCCTAAATTTGTAGCGATATATTATTAACTCTATCCCTACTTACACTATTATACATAAATGACCTCATGCAACAACCCAATGATCCACGTTAAAACTTCTTACGAGCTTTGAATTTTTGTTGTGGTTTACCCACCTTGTTATTTTTATTAACGAATTTAGTTCTGTCAGTTCTTGGAGGTCTTGATGGAGCATCTTCGCCTTCGTCATCATCACCTTCATCATTATGAGCTTTCGCACCTCTCTTGAATTTAAACTTGTTCTTTTGACCTTTAACAGGACCTGATTTAACAGCTTCAACATATGCATTAATACCTGATGTGATTGCCTTCAATGGATCTTCTTCATCGCCGTTTTTATCTTGGAAATGTAATCTACCATCTTTTTCAAACTCAGATGCATTAATCTTTCTACCGCCTTTCTTGGATGGTTTGGAAGATGAGATATGTGATAAAGCTTGACGATCTAATAAATCTAATGGTTCATCATTAGATTGTAAAATATATTGATTGTTCTTTCTATTATTTCCTCTGGTATCATCTTGTTCATCATCGTCATCGCCTTCTTCTTCTTCAGATTCATATAAGACTTCATCATAGGCATTAGAGAATTTAGATTTAGTAGAAGCACCAGCGCCGGATTGGACTTCTCCTCCATCTTCTTCGCCTTCTTCAGCTGCTCTTCTTTTAGCTCTAGCTTTTGTCTTTCTAATATTTGTTAATAATTTTTTATCTTCTTCTGGGAAATTTTGTTCAATAGTTTCAAAGCCAAATCTTCTAATTAATCTTTCCACAATATGTTTAACTTTTGATTTGAAGTGACCAGTATGTTCATGAGACCAACGTAATAAATGTTCTAATAAGTTCTTCAAATTTGGTTTAACTAATTCTTCCGGTAATGAAATGGCTGCAACTTTAACAAAACCAATAGTTGATTTAACAATTTCTCTATTATTTGACGTTAAAAATAACTCAACAGTTGATGAAATTTCAACTAATAATTCAGTTGGAATAACATCCTTAAATTCAAAAACTAAACAACTAACAGCTGTAATTGTAGCACTAATCATATGAGCTGCAGAACCTGCTAAACCAGCACTAACCATTGTGAAAAATTCAGTTAAATTAGCTTCAGCATCCGGAGCGTCTTCTCCAAAACCTGGAATTTTGGAGTTTTGGACAACACCACCATTACCCATTAGTTTACCCATTTCAATTAAGATATTATAAGATAGTTCTCTAGTTTTTTCATTAACATCCTTGGTGGATAATATTATTTCTGATAAAACAGCTGGAATAAAATATAAATGGTCTGATGGTAAAATTTGTAAAATTGTAGAAATTGCTTGTAATCTTGAAGCTCTTGCAGATAGATGAACAGATGGAGTAGAATCAATAATAACCTTTTCAATTGATGAAATGAACGTAGTTAAAGCATCTGTACCTGATGGTGTTTCGATTAATTTTGAAATGATTCTATATGATCTTTTTTGTAATAAGGGATCTTCTGATGAGACAGTTTGGTTGAAAATTGTGAATAACGCATTATATGAAGATTCAGGAACATATTTAGCCATAGCAACAACTAAATCCATCATGGTAACACTTAATTTTGAAGCACCTTTTTGTTGTTGTTTACCAGCCTGTTCAGCTTCACTATCAAATGCATTCTTCAATAATACAGACACTTTATTGAACGTAGCTTGTAAATCTTCTGGAGATGAAATACTTAAATAAGCATCAATAGTTTCTAAGACGAAACTTCTCGATTCTGGCACTGTTTGAGAGAAAACATTGAATAAAACAGCTAATAAATTAGGTGATTTACTTGCTAAATATTCAACATTTGATTGAGCCTCTTTTATTGAAAATTGTTGAGATAATAATTCATCATCAGCCAAAGCACCATTGGCATAAGCAGCATTACTTTCAACCAATAATCTTAAAGCATGACAGATGTTGACTCTTAATTCAACATTTGAATATAACAATTGTGCTAATTTTTGAGCAAATTCATCATTGAATGCTTTCTGTAAATCATTTGGTAAATCTGCAAAATGTGGTAATAAAGACCAAATTTGATCAATAATTGTTTGGAAAATTTTAGCATGAACTGAATGTTTATCCATAGATTCAATCTTGGAAGAGAATGCTTCAATTAATGGTAGAAACTTTTGCATGAAATAACCTAATCTAGCAAAACGAACGTTATCCCTTAATAATGGTAATAACCAAGCTCTACCAGCTTTATTAGCATCTAATAAATTCAATGGTAAGACATTCAAGACGACTTCTGGGCCTAATTCAGTGATTGCATTACCAATGACAGCTTCAGCTTCAGCTTTAAATTCAAAATCCTCATTAGTTCTCCATTCACCAACAATTTCTAAAGGTTTTAAGAAATCTGGATTTGCTCTATTTCTTAATTTAGTAAAACAAGCAACTATAACTTCCAAAATTTCTTTAGTAGCACTAGTATATTTAACAGCTAATAATTCCACAATAACCTCTGAAATTTGAGTAATCACATCATCAACTTCTTCATAAATTTCCGGTGTAATATCGTCACCATTTGGTAACAATAAAAATTTATCAGGAATACCTTCAGTAATGATTGATATTAGACATTGAGAAGCACTGATAAAAATATCTGAAGATTCTGATGCAAAAAAAGGTTTCAATATTGTTAAAACAGCTGGGATTTTCTTGACAGCTTCTAAAGGTTCAACTTTTGAATATGAAGTAACACCCTTTGAAACGACGGCAATCCAAGCAGCAGCTAAATGTGTATCATTAACAGCTGGTTTCAAGTCAAAAATGATGTTTAAAACTTTAACAAATTTATCATTATCAATTTCATTTGTCATTGAATTAAATAAACCTTCAAATCCACCAAAGGCAGCAGAAACAAGATATTGATCATTAGTCTTAGAAATTTCTAACAATAAATCACACAAGTTTTCAATTTTAGCTGCTGGCCATGTATTGGCAGATGTAATTGAACTAATTAGTTGTAAAGCATGAATTAATTGAGCAGAATGCTCTTTGTTGTTCTTTTGGTTTGGTTTAGTACTTAATAAACCAACTATAGATTTGATTGCAAAATCAGCAGCCATACCACTTGCAACATGTTCTAAAGATGGACCTGGTGGTGGGTTCGCTAAAATCTTGTGAATGGATTCTTGAGCTCTCTTTCTAACTTTTGGTCTTGGATCTAGTGAATATTCCAATAACCCACCAAACCCTCTACGTGGGTTGATATTTAATGAAGTATTATTCCATGAGTTTAAATCTTGAGCAATTAATAACGTCTCCAATGAACCAACAGCAGATCTTATTAAAGCAGCTTCAGCTTTTGAATTTGTAATAGCTGGAGCTAATTTTGTTAAAATTTCTGGGAATTTGGATTTTAATAATGGTTTTGGAATAAAAGGTAACGTTAAATCCAAAAAATAAGCGCTTGTAGTAGCTAATGAATTATCTAGGATTTCATCTGTTTGACTATCAATAGATTGATCTAATAAGGATAAGAACGAAACAAAATATGCAACTGGAGATTTTGAATTATTTTGATCTGAAATATTCTCTTCCACAGCAGACAAAATCAAGGCTAAATGTTTTTGATTATCAAGTTTTGAAGTGATCTGGTTTCTGATCTTTTGCAGCTTAAACTCGAAATCGATTTGGTCAAGTTCTTTATCAGGCTCAGACATCTTGAAGTGGTATTTAGAGCTCTGAAATATGGACTTTCTTCAATATCTTTGTAGTATTAAATTTTATTAAAGTGTATTCAAATTTTTTTTTTCCTCATCGCCCTCGAAATTTTCCATTTTCGGGTGCTTAACAATTTCTTGAATTCCGGTCCACTAGAAAGTTTGTCGAAGAAAAAAAATCTGAAAACTTCACAAAAAATGCAATATTTACAACAGATTTAATAGCTGGAAATCACTTTCTAGGTAGATATTGTTGCTATACACTCCTCAGGATGACCAAGGGCTTAGTTAGAATAAGACTCGCCAGATTCGGAAGAGTTAACCAACCGATTTACAACATTGTGGTCGCTCAAGCCAAACAAAGAAGAGATGGTAAACCAATCGAAGTGATAGGAACTTATAATCCAATTGCTCCACCTCCACAGAAATTACCATCGGGGGTGATGACCAAGCCTGCAAAGAAGATTGAGCTAGACTTTGATAGAACCAAATATTGGTTATCCGTTGGGGCTCAACCAACAATACCAATTATTAAATTATTGAAAAGAGTTAATTTATGGGTTTAAGATCTATTTAGTGCTCTTCTATATTTCAAAAGGTGAAATGGCTTTCTTCTTTTTCTCCCGCTTTGCTGCTGCCGAAAATAAGGTGATATAAAAAATGGGATCATTCATCAATGGAGAAACTAATGATAGTGATGTATATTATGTAAATAGTGTTATGGGAATTGCATTTTTTTTTGATATGATTTCAATGTAGATGTTAGCAAGAGTAACATAATTGGGAAATGGATTCAGTGTTGAGAAGTACAATATAAGCAATGATATTTGAGCCCTTTTCAAAAATAATTGTCAGCTGTACGAAACAAGATCATGGTCATCAATATCACACTGCCTTACGCAAAGAAAAAAAGACTGAAACGTATCCCTGTATGGGTAATTTATGTAACATTAGCAATTCCTTGACAGTAGTTCTACATCATAAATCCATCCATTGAAATAATCCCAGACTTCATGAGCTAACATGGTCCTGGAATTCAAATGCTTTTTTGATCATATATATTCTCTATAAATTTGAAATCATGTCAAAACTTGATCCACAAAACCACACTCATACAACGTAAACCATTCGAAAAAAAAAGAAGGTCAATACAAAAACAAATACCAAATACCCATTTCAAAATAGTCACTTAGTAATTTCTCAATTAACTAATTACTCACCAGATACAGCTTCATCTCTGCAAATCTAAGCCAAATTGTTCTTAAATCGCTGACATAATCGGTTTTGTGGATTTCAAAAAAGTGAAATCGGCAACTTTTTTTGGGCAAAAACAGCATCTCATCTCAAAATTAAATTAAACCAACTTCTTTGTACCATTTTCATTGAGTTAAATTGGTATTAAAAGGACTATCTATTTGCCATTTAGTTTTCTGTGAGAAGATTACATTTTATTCATTATATTCAAATTTGTGTCTTGGGTCATAAAAAGGATTCTAAGATAGTGAAAGTAATCAAGGAAAGCAATCCCAATTAGGTTTAGACATAATTCTACATTGTGTTTCAATTCAATAAAAACATTTATACAAAATATCTTCAAAGATCCTTATAATCAAGGTTCAATTTAATTAAATAAAAGCTCAACAGGTTTTGGCTTAATCTCAATTATAAATTATCAATAATTAATTCCATCATGGCATCACGTACTCGTAAAATTTCAGTTGTTGGAGCTCGTGGTGTTGGTAAATCAACAATGGTTGTTCAATATGTTGATAATTATTTTCTTGAAAGTTATTATCCAACAATAGCAAATCAATTCAATAAATCAATCAAATTTAGAAATCAAACTTATGAAGTGGAAATTTTGGATACTGCAGGACAGGATGAATTTACAATAATAAATGATTCCACTATAGTTCATGGTTATATTATGGTGTTTGCTATAAATAGTAGATCTTCATTTGAATTATTACCAGTTATAAGAGACAAAATCTTGGATTCAATTGGTACAGATAAAGTTCCAATGATTCTTGTTGGTAATAAATTAGATTTAGAAAGAAAAGTTTCAAAAGAAGAAGGTGTTAAAATTGCAAAAGATTTTGATATACCTTATATTGAAGTTAGTGCTAAAATGAGTAGTGGTGAAAATAATGATATTAGTAAAATCTTTTTAGCACTGTTAGAACAAATTGAAGGTGAAAAGATTGATACAACAAATGAGAAATGTGTTATAGTTTAGAAATTTCATTTCCTTTGCAAATTTGTGGATATTTTATTATTGGTTATCTTTTTGTGCTCTGAGTGCACATAGTTTTATTTACAATTATATATATTTTTTTTCGTTCTGGTTTTTTCTTTTCTTTTTGGTTATCTACATATTTGGAATCTAATATTAATGGATATACAGTTACAATAAATGATTAAACAATGTAGCTCTAAAATAATTGATCTAAATAATAAATTTCAAATTAACATCAGTTGGATGAGAAGTTGATAATTGAGGTTTTTGAGAGTATTTACCTTCCATAATTTCTCTCATATTTTGTAATAAAGATAAATAAGTTTGATGAGGAGTATTTTGTAAAATTTTACAAAAAGCATAACTCATTGCACCTGTTGGAACACCATTTTCACTTGCATCTGCAGAAGTTTGATCATCTTTTGAACCTGAAAACATAACAACATCAGCTGGTGAAGTTTTCGTTCTTTTTGTCTTTTCATAAGCTTGAGAATTTGAACCACCAGATGTAGCTAATTTAAATAATCCCGTAACACCTCTCATAACACCTGCATTATCACCTTTCATATAAGCCATTGCAGTTTGTAATAAACCTTGACCTGCTTCTTCTGCTAAATTAGGTTCTTTAAGGACACCTTTAGTAGAATATGTATATGGTAAATCTAGGACAGAACCAGAATGACAACTATCAAATAAAGCAGTTAATCTTGTACCTGGAGGTAAAGGAGTAACTAATCGAGCATGTAATTCATCATCAACAATCATACCATTTTTTTCAAAATCTAAGGGGACAATAGTTTCATCAATTCCATCTTCTTCATCACCGTCAGTATCTTTTTGTTGAGAACCATGACCTGAATAATGGAAAAATAAAGAATCATTTGGTCTTGCGTCTTTGACTAACCAACCAATTGCCTTAATGATATTTTCTCTCATTGGAACTTTAACCATCTGATGTTGATCATCAGTTAATATGACAATATCTCCTTCATCATAACCATTTCTAACAAGGTAATTTTTAACATTATTAACATCATTAATACAACCACGTAATTGATTTTTAGTACCAATATAATTAATACCAACTAATAAAGCCTTACGACGTCCAGTACAATTTGAGTATTGATAATTATAACCTTGGATACCAAAAGATTGAGGACTAGTTGATGGAGCTTGAGCATTTGATGGAACATGGAATTTAATATTTTGACCAGGATCTTCTTGTTGAAAGATTGATTGTGTATTTGCAGAAGCATGGAATTCTTGAGTGTTTGCATGATGGAATGAGCCTACTGGAACATTGGCTGCTGGTCTTTGGTAGACATCTTGTTGTTGCTGGTATCCATTTTGTTGATAATTTTGAGGAGGGCCTTGTGGAGGTCTTTGGTATTGATATTGTTGTTGTTGTTGTTGTTGATATTGATACTGTTGTTGTTGAAAACTTTGGGGAGACTGCTGAGAGTACTCATTATGACGTCTAGCTTGACCTGGGAACATCCTAGAATAATTTCTTGACAAAAACCTCCGTTAAATGTGCGTAATATTAGACTAAAAAGACTTTTAATTAGTCAAAGATATTCAAAATCTGTTAAAATTCCACTGATCTTGATTATATTCCAATTTCCGATATACGTACGGTTCCACAGCTGAAATTCCAGCCGCGTTTTGCAAAATGAATTCGCGGAGATTTTAGGAAATCATGAAAATTGAATTACGGGAAATTTCTGAGTGAAATCATGTGACACAGGAGGAAATCCGGTGCGTGAGTATAATTTATAATTAGAAGCAAAAGAATTTAGGATACGAAAGTGTCTAATTTGCTATGTAGAGAGAACTGTACCATATCAGTAAATGGGGAGTTTTCAGATTTACTAAGCTAATTCGTTTGGTTTTGAGTGTCTGAGTGGTAGTAAAGCTGAAATACAGCTACTTCTTTAAATTCCTCATCTCATATTCAACTTTCCGTGGAAAGTGACGCAGGATACATAGTACGAGCCAATCTCCCACAAAGAATGGAGGAAATTGGGTAGAATAATCCAAAAGTCTAAACACGCGACTCCTGCAATCTTATCTCACACTATCGAACCACTTCCAATCACACATCCACAGTAGCACTTCTTCAAACACCTTTCCAATTAAAATTCACGTTAATCTAATTTGATTTAATTTTCGCGAATTTTCACAACCCATTTTCCAAATCGTGAATCGTAATTTTTTGACAGAACGTTTAACCCAAAAGTTCATAGACTTGAACCATTAAAAACCTAATTCAGTCTTAGCTTTCCATAGATGTTTTAAAATTCTAACCGTCTGTTACAGCTGCTACATAACGTCTGCTGTCTCAAAGAAAAAAAAAATTGATACTAAAGTTTTTATTGCTCATCTAATTTCATCAAAATGGGAAAGAAAAAAGGAGATTCATTTGATGAATCAGGAAATCCATATGATTATATCGTTATAATTGATGCTGGATCAAAAGGTTCAAGGGCAAATGTTTATCGTACGAAGCAATTCAATCCAAAGAAAGTAAAACAAAAACAACATTCAAATCGTGATTGGAAAGAAGATGATGTTAAAGTCACGTCTAAATCAACTCAAGAATATCCAGAAATTATATCAATGAATTCGAAAAATATTAAAAAGATAAAACCAGGTATTGCTTCATTTGTTGATAATCCTTCTATGTTGAGGAAAAAATATATGGGTAAATTATTAAAAGATGTATTGAAATATATTCCAAAAGATCAAGTTTATAGAACTCCAATTTTCCTACATGGAACCGGAGGAATGAGATTATTAAAACCAGAAGATCAACAAAAAATATTGGGAGAAATCTGTTCATATATTTCTTCAAAGTTTGATTTTTATTTACCAGATTGTAATAGTCATATAAATTCAATAAGTGGTGAAATTGAAGGTTTATATTCATGGATTGGTGTTAATTATAAATATGGTGTTTTAAATGCACAAACTAAAGAAAGAGAACAATCATTTGGAATCTTGGATATGGGTGGTGTTTCTTCTCAAATTGCCCTTGAACCAAATGTTAGTAATATTGATTCTACTCCTGGATCAAATGATATTTTATTTAAATTACATTTAAATTATCAAGATGAATCAATGGAAAAAAATACTTTTAATGTTTTCAGTGAAAGTTTCCTTGGAGGAATGAATCAAATTCATAATAAATATGATGAATTATTAGCTTTACAAAATATTACTACAGATCCATGTCTTCCAAAAAATTTTGTTAAAACTGTTTCAACATTAGATTCTACAGATAATGATTTAGAAGTTACAGGTACTGGTGAATTTGATCAATGTTTAACATCATTGAACTCATTGTTAACTACAATCACTACAACAAAATCATGTAATTTAACATCATCAAGTTCTTCAATATCCTCATGTTTATTAAGTGATTCAATGCCATTTTTAAATTTTAACATTTCAAAATTTATTGGTATAAATGGATTTTATTCAAATTTGAAAAATTTTGTAAATTATTCAGAATTTTACATAAAATCAAAACAAATTTGTTCAACACAATATACTGATTTACTTAATACAGAATCTGAAAATATAGAACGTACATCAGAACTATGTTTTAAATCAAGTTGGATTATAAATGTTCTTCATAATGGTCTTGGATTCCCACGTTATGGTATAGATATTGAAGAAACAACAGAATCATTACCAACTTTTGATGATTCATTTAAAATTATGGATGAATTTTCATGGACATTAGGTCGTGCTGTTCTATATTCATATTATGAAGCCGCAGTTAGACAATCCAATGATAAAACTAGTGAACCAATGGTTGGGTTTTATGAACCAAGCTCTCAAATATTCCATTATGGTGCTGAATTACCAGGTATCCCACCACGTCCTGAATATAATTCCAAATTTCATAAAGTGGATCATGATGATGATGATCATGATCATGATCATGATAAAGGACATGATAGTGATGACGATGACGATGACGATGATGATTGGGATGACGTCCTTGAAGAACATAGATTATGGGGTTCTTTATTATTTTTATTGATATTATTATTCGTCGGATATTTAATGCTAGGTAAAACCAAGAGACGTAGTATTATTGATGCTGTTAAAAGATTATATAATGATCGGTTCAAGAGTAGATATGTTGCTGTTATTGATGAAAATGAATTGAATGAAAGAAATCAAGATCAACGTGGTGAAAATGATGATGATGATGAAGATGGTGATCTTGGTGTTAGTGAAAGAAGAAGAAGAAGTGATAGTTTTGAAGTATAAGGTTTTTAAATGTATATATAATGAAATGTGATTTTCTAATTTGGAAATGTAAATATGTTGATTATGGCCCGTATATATGTGGATATAAACGGCCATTCTTCCCCATTTTTTTTTTCATTTTTTGCACCCCGGCGCTAACATACGGTTTAAATAACAAATTTGTTTAAATCTACAGTTATAATTTAACTTATCATATCTCTATTTTGTATATAATTTTTCTGATAAACAAGTATTAAAGATATAAAAAACGACCCTGAACTCACTCACTCAAGTATAGTGAAGGTGGGTCAACCAATGCAATGAAAAAAAACCAAATAAAAAATCTCTCAAACTCTTAAACAATGAGTAATGATGTAATATAACTAATGTACAAATAATTTATAATAAAAACCAATTCAATTGGTGGTGGTGGTGATTGTGGGAATATTGAAATATTTTGTAGAAGATATGTTAAATTGATTACCAACATTGATAACCACCATCAACAATCAAGTTTTCACCTGTAGTATAACTTGAAGCGTCATGACTTGATAAATACAAGACAGAACCAACAAATTCTTTTGGATCAGCCATTCTATTTAATGGGATTTTTGATTCCCATGCATTCTTTAAAGTAGTATCATTACCAATAACATGTTTTGTTAATGGGGTCAAGATATAACCTGGAGATAAACAATTAACTCTAATACCATATTTTGCCCATTCACAAGCTAAAGATTTAGTTAAATGGATGACACCAGCTTTAGCCATGTTATAAGCAACTTGAGGTTGAGGATCATTAACGATAACACCAGACATTGAACCAATTAAAACTAAAGAACCAACTTTACCAGCAGCAACTAAAGCTTTTGCAACAGATTTTGCAACATAATAAGTACCCAATAAATTAACTTGAACTAAATCAGCAGCTTTTTGATCTGGATATTCTAAAGCGGTATAATTTTGACAATAACCAGCAGTATGAATTAATAAATCTGAAACGTCATTATAATATTCATTAATTTTACTGACAGTTAATTCAACTTCATCAGCATTACCAATATTACAACTCCATGAAGAGATATTTGGTAATGGATTCAAACCTTGATTTTGACCCCAAAGAGCTAAATCTTGAGCAGCGGCATCACAAACTTGTTGATTCAAATCAACTAAAGCGATATGAGCACCTTGAGCTAATAATGCACGACATAAAGTGATGGCTAACCCACCAGCACCACCAGTAACAACGGCGATTCTACCATCTAATCTAAATGATGGGACAACGTCAGCGATTGTTTCAGTAACTTCTAATGTCATTATGATATGGAATTGTAGTGATTGTGTTTGATATGATTATTCAATCAATGTGTTTTTCTTATTGATGATAGTAATAATAATAATAATAATTGGATGGATGGCAAACAACAATATTCATTGGAATTCTCTCTCTTTTATACGTTTCAAATCAAATCAGTGTCTGTTTGGATTTCCCATCCACTGCGCGTTTCTTTTGCGCTGAATTTGCGCTGCGATGTGCGTTTTCGCGCCAAAAGAAAAGACGTGGGCACTTGCGAGTTCCGACCAAGGACGAAGATGGTGGTGAGATGGGTCGTTAGCAGGGAATAACTGGGTGTTGTTTAGACGCAGTGTTGTTGGGAATAGCATGGATGTATAGCTGAGGATTATTGGAGTTCATTGATATAGATTACTTCACAGTCCCACCATACAATTGTAGTTTAAATTGTGTGTTTCCCCTGTGTTTGCACTGTATTTCATGGATTTGGCGATGGCCCGTTGCGATGCGTTTCTTTTGAATATGGGGCATAACTCTTGTAAACTACAATATTAGATACCAAAATGTATATGGATAATGACAAGCTGTCCAACACAAGTGACAAAACCACAGCTTGTAAACATTAATTCTTATTCCAATTTAAATCCATGGGTTAATCAATTCCAACATCTTCCCAGCCATCTCTTGTATAAAAGTTTAATCGATGACCATAATCAATGACCCAGTAATATACGTCCCAATTCTCCATATTTATCTGCACAAATATTAATCTTGTCTTGATGTCTTGAACTTCAATTTAGGTAACAATAGCCTTGATTAAACTTCATTTCTCAATACTGTAGAACAATCAGGACGTCCAATGCGTTTCACCAGCTTTCAAACAACATTTCAAAAAATAATTTATTAATAGCTGAGCTTTGGTGATCATGAATAGGACGTATCATGGGGTAAACCATTATACACAATGGAAGTGCCATACAAATCGAATTGTCTTGGAAAGATTAATGAGGGAGTAATAAGGATCTAGTACTGGCCATGAAAGCAATGATTGTTGTATTAATATTATGAGTCCACTGTGGATGTGGTGGATTGGGTGGAGGATGGAAAATGGAGGATGGAGAATAGAAAATAGAAAAAATTATTATTTACAAATTGGAAGCAATGAACAAAGATCCAATTTTAACAAAACTCAATCTATATAATCAAGTCAATAATTTCCTGTCCATGTCTATAGCTTCTTTCCCTTTTCCCATAATTCACACTCAATATATCTTATCATTGCTTTTATGATATCGTTATATTAAAGTTTCTTTCGTAAGATAGGCCATTGATCGATTCCTCTTACTTCCACCCTCCCACTAGAACTTCAAAAATTACTAGTTATATTCGAAGTAATCAAAGGTCATCTATTATTAAGATTTTTCTATCATTTTCTAGTTCCTTATCTTATTTTTGATCCATCTTCTAGTGTTTAGTGCTTTTATGACTCTGGGGTAGAGTTCCGAATAAATTGTAATGATGATCAACAAAACAAACAAACAAAACAGGAAACACTTCAGAAAACAAGAACTAACAACAATTTGGTATTTGATAATTGGATCAATCTATTGAAAAACTGTTTTTGAAAACCGTTTCGGGATCGTTAGGTTGTGGTGGTATAAAAAGTAATTAAGAACGTCTACATTTCCTGGCTGTTATATATGACTATGGTGGTATAATTTGATATTATGAGGGTTGTTGAACTAGTTGAAAAAAGGCGCTGATCACGGCCAAATAGTAGGACTCCTTAATTAATGAAAGTTCCTATAAAAGAAAAGAAGATTAAGAGAAAAAGGACGTTGTAAAATTTGAAAGTGTGGTGTACGTTTGATTTGTCGATCGTCAAGTATCTGATCAAAAGAATCGTGGGTTCTTACAAAAGCGTTTGATATGTTGAAACGGTTATTTTGAGCTGGGTTTATAAACAAGCTTGTTGATGAGTCGAAATTCAGAATTCAAAACTATGTTTGGTCCATCCATTATATTCCTTACTCTTGTTCATATAACACAATTCTCCCTTTCATATGTTGTATAAGATCACGATACATCGCAACGAACCAAAATCTGATTCAATGTCACAGACCCACAGCTAAACAAAGCATTGCAAATTCCGGAACTTCTATGTGCCATGGTTGTCTTCCCGTCCCAATGCGGTAATGGCGTCTGCAAAATTGCAACAAAACTGTATATGCGCATCCCTTACGTAATCCCTCCACACTGACTGACGCTGAGCTTACATAATGGAATTACATAATGGAATTACATAATGGGCTAATGGGCTGCATGTGTCTGGATGTGTCTGGATGTGCGGTCCAACAGTGTTATGTCATTCTGCTCGCGAGTGTTACGTAACAGCGCCGGATAATTCACGAGTCTTTTGAAAGTTACACAGACTGGTGGATTAAGGTTTGGATGTTTGTGTTTACATGTTGTGGAAAATACTGGGAAAAGAAACGGGATGTGATAAATTGTAATAAATTCGTAAGACTTGTGTGAATTTCAATCAAAGCGGTTCAGGATGAAGTTTTTCCGGATCTTGTGCCAATGGATCTGAAACTGATAAAAGAAATTGGAATTGGGAATTGGGAACTGGGAAAAGAAATGATAAGATATCAGGAGCACAAGATGGACAGAATAAGAAATTATACTTGAATGGTTCTGATTATGGTTATTCCGGGAAATCTCTGGCTCTGGATCTATCTATGTCTCTGAATAAATTCTACATCATCAATATCAACAATTCATAACTTCATAAATTAACCAAATTTTATATACAATATACGTAATCTAATCTATATAAAATATTCATACAACATTCTTCTCCATTTCGCCCATCCTTTTAATGATTCCAATTCTTCATTATATTTCCTTTCTTCTTCACTTTCAATATATCTATCCGTATCAAAATCCATATCTTCAGATTTTATAAATCTATCTTTACGATGGAATATCCACCATAATAATAAACATATTGGGAATACAATCAATTCTAAATAAACTGAAAAAAAATCACTAACATTCCATGGCGCAAATGATGACCATCCTTGTACTAAAAGTATAAATGATGTAAAAATAACAACAAACCATGGTCCATATGGATATGTCCAATTTTTAAATTTTAATTCATTTGTACGATTTTGAACTGCTAATCCTTTTCTAAATCTTAATGAAATAATACCAATACATAACCATGAAATTTGATTTGAAACACCAACTAAATTTTGTAACCAACTCCATAAATCTCCTGCTCCAATAAAACTTGATCCAAAACATAATCCTCCTGCAAACCAAGTTATTAAAACTGCTATATATGGAATACCAAATCTATTTTTTTTGGTTAAAATTTTTGGTAAATATCCTTCTGTTCCTAATGTAAATGCTAATCTTGATCCAGCATATAATGCATGATTACCTGCTGATATAACTGATGTTAAAATAACTGCATTCATAAATGATCCTGCCCCTTTCGATCCAGCTTGTTGGAAAACAATTGTAAAAGGTGATGTAACAACTGATTTATTTGATAAATTTGGATAATTATATGGTACATTCATTGCAATGAAAAAAATTGAAAAAATATAAAATATAAAAATTCTCCAAAAAACAGTCTTTGTAACTGTTTTAACTGATCGTATTGGATTTGACATTTCACCACCTGTTAATAATAAAGATTCAGTACCACCAAATGCAAATGCTGCAGTTACAAATAATTTTGCAAAACCTTTAAATCCATCAACGAAAGGAGCATCACCAATTGTCCAATATTTAAATCCAATATATTCATGTTGAATATTATGTCCTGCATTAACTATAATACTAACAATGAAAAATGCAATAATTGCTAAAATTTTTAATAATGCTAACCAATATTCTGTTTCACCATAAAATTTAACATGAATTATATTTAAAATTAATAATAAAATCCAAACAATTAATGAAACAACCCAATAATGATCCCAATCTGTCCAATATTTTAAAATTAATTGTAATGCAGTTAAATCACTTGCAACACTAACAGCATCATTAAACCAATAATTAATTAATATAGCAAATCCAAAACTTTCACTACCAAATTTTTTACTAAATGTACAAAAACTACCTGCAACTGGCATAAAACAACTCATTTCTCCTAAGGCCAACATCATTAAATAAACTTCTAAAGACATTAATGTATACGTTATTAATAATGATAATGGTCCTCCTGATGCTAATGCTTTACCTGTACCCAAATATAATCCTGTTCCAATAACACCAGCAATCGCAAGCATAGATACTTGTCTTGGTGATAATGAACGATTTAATTCTTTGAAATCATGAGTTTCATTAAAATCATGATTAAAATTTTCTTGATCATCATCTTGATGAGTTGAAGTTGAAAATCTTTCAAGATCAGAATCTAATGTACTTGTCTTACA
>JAKTWW010000043.1:3934-21123 GCA_030582255.1 Hansenula subpelliculosa
ACAATACAAGAACGAGAAATTTATGAATCATTAGCAGAATTATATTCTATAATAACTGTACTTGATTTCATTGAGAAATCTTATGTGAAGGATACATTAAACAAAGAAGATGGTCAAGATCAATACACACCTACAGTACTTAGATTATTAGCTCAATATAATACAATTTTGAAAAATATAGAAGTTAATAAAGAGTTCCAATCATTAGATTTTTTCAAAAAAAAATATGGATTGAATTGTCCAAGTGCTACTTCAAGAATAGAAATAGGTGTGCCTGCCACGGTGGAACATGCCATAAATGTTCCAACTTCTTCAGGAATCACGGGTCAATCCATTGGTGGTGGTGTTGGTGGTGCTGGTTTAGGAAATGGTGTTGGTGCTTCTGCAAGAGCAGTTGCTGAAGCTACAGGAAATTTTATTACATGTATGGATGCTTTAAAATTAAATTATAAGGCAAAAGATCAATTACATCCTTTATTATCAGATTTAATGACAAGTGTTAATAAAGTTAGTTCAAATAAAGAATTTAATGGAAGAGGGAAATTAATTGAATGGTTAATAAAAATTAATAAAATGAATATTAATGAAGAGATTAATGATGAAGATTCAAGACAATTGTTATTCGATCTTGATAATGCTTATAAAGGTTTCTACACCATGTTGGAATGAATCTAGAAATGAATGAATTATATATATTGAAATGAATTAAATGATTGAATCAATTTCTCTTGCATAGTTTAATGTATTCTTTACTAATTTCTCACTATTACTTAATTTTAAATCTTCGTCATCTTCAACATTAAACCCAAATTTATCATCTTTAACATCAGTATTGAAAAATAATTCACCATTTGAATATTCCCAATTTTGTTCCTTGGCAAATATTTCAACTTCTTTTTCATTATTTAAAAATAATAAATATTTAGCATTTGAAAATGGTAAATTTTTATAAGTTTTCGCAATTGATCTTGCTATTTCAAATCTAATTGCTAATAATAATGTATCATTAAAAATATTAAATTCTTTTAATTTAATTTTTTCCTCTGAATTTTTATTTGATATTAATTCCCATGCTTTATCATAATAACCTTCTAATAACCAATTTTCAATCTTGATTGGATAACTTAAATATAAATCATTCTCCATGTTTTTCAAATGATTACCTAAAAATTCTAATTCAGTATGAAATTTAACAACATCACCTTTTGATAATAATAATAATAAATATAAACTTATTAATTTACTTTTATTTACAGATTTTGATAATTGTTCATTATTAATTGTATTAAAATAGAAAACTTTTAATTGTTGTAAATAATTTTCAAAACTATCAAAATCTTGTAAATTAATAGATGATAATGCACCAATTTCTAATATGGATCTTGATATAATTAAATCTTCAACATAATGTGAATCATTTACTTTTTGGAAATTTGGAACTAATAATTCATTTTGAATTAAAAGTATTTTAATTGGAGATGCAAGTTCTTGAGCTTTTGAATATTCCTTAGCATCAAATGATGCTTTTAGTTGTTTTGTAAGATCCTCTAGTGATGGCATGGTAAAATTTCAAAGTTCAATTATGTGTGGGGTTCGTTCAATTCTTATTCTAAAGATTTGATATATCTTTTTGTAATTTGATCTTTATTTAATCTTGCCACCAATTTTCAAATCTCAAAACATCAACAAAATCCAAAAAAATCGAATTCCGGGGAAAGGAAAGAGCATAATTAAGAAAGTCATGTGATTTAAATAGTATAAAAGACCCCCGGAAATATAAGTTCATATTGTTTAAATTTACAACTTATTTAAGCTACAAAATTAGTAAAATATACAAATTCATTAGTTTCATTAAATTAAAATCACTAGGTTCACAAAATCATGTTATATATTTTTTCAAAATTTTTCCTCCACAGCTTCAAAATCTTTTAAACTTTCACTTTGTTGTGTAACAACTTTTGGCTTTTTAAATAATCTTAAAGCTAAAGAACTTAAAACAACACTAATAGATGAAGCAGCCATTGCTGCACTTGCCCAAACAGGTGATAATCTAGAATTATGATATGGATAAATAACACCAGCAGCAATTGGAATACCAATAATATTATAAACAATTGCCCAACCAAAATTAAAACGAACTCTATTGAAAACTGTTTTGGATAATTTTAATAATGTTAATAATGTAATTAATGGATGTTTTGGAGCTAATAATACAAAATCAGATGAAGTTAATGCTAAATCAGATCCAGAAGCTAATGCAATACCAACATCGGCAGTTGCTAACGCTGGTGCATCATTAATACCATCACCAACCATTGCAATGATTGGTTGTTTTTTATTAACATAACTTGTACTTTTAATCCATTTAATTTTTTCTGCTTTTTCTTCAGGTAATACTTCAGCAACAACATTTTCAATACCTATTTCTTTAGCAATAGAATTTGCAGTTATAGCATTATCACCTGAAATCATCCATGTTGTGATATTTTCTTGTTTTAATAATTCAATAACATTTTTAGCTTCTGGACGAATTTCATCTCTAGCTGCTAATAATAAAACTGGAATAAAATTTTCAGTTTTGAAAAAATTAAAACATTGTAAACTAACAATTATAACACTTTTACCTTGAATTTTCCATTCATTTAATAATTTTTTCTGTTGTGATGTTAATTGTGCATTATTTTCAATCATTAATGATTCATTACCTAACAACACTTTAGTTGGTTTAAATTCATTCCAATAATCATTCACATTTGAATCATCTTCATCTATAATAATCTTACCTTTCAAACCTTTACCAGGAACTTCTTCAACTTCTGGAACTTTAACTCTTCCTAATTTGATATTATTCTTTGTTGTAATTTCTTCAATAAATGATTTAACAGCAATTGCCAATGGATGACTTGAAGTAATTTCTAAATCTTTAGCTACTTGATATGCAAATTGTTTTATAATTTTATCTTGATGAATTGCAAAATTTGTAACTTTTGGTTCACCACCCATTGTTAATGTACCTGTTTTATCAAAACATACAACATTAACTTTAGAACCTTCTTGAAATGCAGAACCACCACCTCTTGCCAATATACCATTTTTAGCTGCAAGACCAGCACCAACAAATAATGCAGTTGGAGCTGCAAGTCCAATACCACAAGGACATGCAATAACAAAAACTGAAATTGCAAATTCTAAAGACCAAATAGCCCAACCACCAACATCAATATCTAAATAAGAATCTGGTAATGCTCCACTATAACCTAAAGAAATCCAAATAATCCATGTTATAATAGCCAATGAAGTAATCAATGGAACAAAATAACCAGTTAAAACATCTGCAGCTCTTTCAATTGGAGCTCTACGCATTTGTCCATCACGTACAGTATTAACAATTTGATCTAATAAAGAAGTACCATCTAATGCAGATAATTTAGCAATGATTGATTGTGGTCCTTTATTAACAGTACCGGCAAATACTTGTTCACCAATAGTATGTTCCACAGGAATAGATTCACCTGTAAGTGCACTTTCATCAAAATCAGTTTTACCTTGAACAATAATACAATCAACTGGTGGTGATTCACCTGGAACAATTCTAATAAAATCACCAATTTCTAACAATTTTAAATCTGTTCTTGTATCTTGTCCATATTCATTTTCATCTAATTTTGTTAATAATGTTGCAGAATTTGGTTTTAAACTACCTAAATTAGATATAGCTTCAGCTGTTTTACTTTTGGAAAATGCTTCTAATAATCTACCAATTAATAAAAAAAATGTTAAAAACACAACTGAATCAAAATAAGTTGTAGTAAATGCATGTCCCATTTTTTTAGCATGCGCAGATAATCCTAATAATATAATACTAGCAACATAAGCAACGGTAGTACCTAATGACATTAAAAGATTCATACTTCCAAATCTAAATAATCTTCTTTTCCAAGGAACATTTTTTTTCCATAAAGTTCTAATTTCTTTTAATGCTTTTCTATGGAAAATATCTGTAGCGAAAAAATAAACAGGTGTTGATAAAAAAAATAAGATCCAAACCATTCTAGAAACATTACCTGTCCATAATGGTTTATCTAACCATTTTCTAAATCCATTAGATTTTGGTAATAATGACATACCCACAATACCGAAAATGAATGTTGGAATAGCTAAGACAGTAGTTATAGCTAATCTATATGCAACTTTTAATGTTTCTAATTTTGCGATACGACGTAAATGTTCATCAAGACTAACAGCTTCTATGATTTCCACATCAAATTTACCAACATTTTTAATTTCATCAAGAACTGATCTTATAGTAAGATTTGGAGGTGATGGGATATATGTAAATTTAACATATGGATGATCTAAAGTGATTGGATCATCAATAACTATGGCATTACCATGACTATTTAAAATTTGATTAATTTCTTCTGGACAATGTTCACAAAACATACCTGAAACTTTTATATTAACAGTTCTACTTTGCTTTTTGGTAGTTGCATGATTAACTTCTTTAATTTCAACTAATTCAAAATCAAATCCACAATTTTCAATAGCATCTTTCAATTCATCTAATTTGGATTGTTCATTGGTATCTAAAATGAAAATACCAGATTTTGAAACAATGGAAATTGCAGATTCAACAACAAATGATAAACTTGAAACTGCATTTGTAATTGAACTAGCACAAGCTGCACAGCTAATACCACCAAGTGCTGCATTAACTCTATATTTAGTTTCCCTTTCCACAGGTAATAATTCCACCAAAGTAGCAGAATATCCTGAATCTCTAACATTTGTAATAATTGTATTTGCAATTTGTTTATTTGGGATTATGGCAATTGCAGTATTAGAAACAGGATCAACAGAAAATTTAGCATCATCTTCATCATTTTCTTCATTTTTTTCACCACTTGTATTAAATTTAGAAAATGCTTCACCAAAAGCTTGAGAAACAGTTTGTGCACATGCAGAACATGTCATACCACCAATTGTGAAAACAGCTCTATATTCAATAGGATTTGAAGTGGTGACTTTAGTCACTTCAGTACCTGCATCTGATTCACTATCATTTTTCTTTTCATCACGACATTTAGTACAGTTTTGTAAATGATTTTTTTCAGATTTTTTACCTATCCAAGGTATATATTTTTCTATTGCTTTTCTATGTGTTTTATATTTCTTGTGTAAATATTGTGTCTCTTGAACATCATGTAATGAATAATCTTTAATAATGAATCCTAAATTCTCTAATCTTTCCAAGATTTGTTTTTGTAAATGACTAGTGATAACGTCTTTCTGCGATAAGATATTTAGTTCAAAATCATCAATGATTCTAACTTTAGCAAAAGGTTTTTCAGAGTTTCTAGTTTCTGGTAAATGATCAGAGATCTGGAATAGATCTGATAGCGTGTGAAGTATGGATTGTTTACAATCATCGCAGTGAATATTGGAAACAGAAACGTTGAATACCTCCATCGTTGAAACACTGTGTAACTATAATAAATTTCAAGCAAGCACCACCTCCCTTAACAATTGTGGATATCGCTCTACTTTTATACTCCTTGGGCTCATCTTCAGCATTAAACGCTCAATTGCAAAAGTAGTGTGTGTAAAAAAAAAAAATCTGACAGCATTAAACCCGCGCTGACAAATCACAGAACGCATTCGCGGAGGAAATTCGCGAATTATCTAAGAAATTATTCATCTACAACAACATTTCAAACAATTAATAACGATAAAAAGTGTCTAAATAAAAGTATAAAAGAAAGAACAGAGAAGTTATAAGCAAGGTGGAGATGAACCGATCCATCAAGGATCACTATGACAATAGACTATACCTAACGTAAGAAACCTTTTTTAGCTTTTGGAGCTGGTGCAGGAGCAGGTTCATGTTGAGGATTTAAACGAGCATTTTCTAATTGTTTCTTCTTTTCTTCTAAAGTTTTAACTTGTTTTAATAATTTTTCTTTAACTTCTTTATGTCTTGAGAATAATTCAGCTTCAGATTTTTGTAATTTCTTTTCCTTTTCACTAACTTTTTGTTGGAATATCTGTTTCATTTCAGCTTCTAATTTTGCTAATTTTGCTTCATGTAAAGCTTTTTCTTCTTGTTGTTTTATTGATGGATCAAATTCTCTGAAAACACTATGATCTTGTGGAATACCTAATTTTTCTAATTTTGATGTTCTATAAGATTCATACAAGACATTCGACGTTTTTTCTCTTAATTCTTCCAAGAAATTTCTAACTAATAATTGACGTAATCTAACAAAATCATTATGATCTTCATTATCAACCTCAATTGTACCCCATGGATATTGACGACCTCTAACAACTCTACCATCTGGTGTTTGGATTTCAGTTGTTGAACCAACGATTGCAAATGGAACTTTTGATACAATTTCTTTGGTTGCTTGAACAGTTTCTTCGTCATCATTTTCATAAACTGTTGGTTCAAATATTTCAATTCCTTGAGTTCTAATATCATCAATTATTCTTTGTTTAAATTCGAAAATTTCTTCTTCTGTTAAAGTATCAGATTTTGCAATAACTGGTATAACATTAACTTTTTTATGTACTTGTTTTAAAAATTCAATATCCAAAGGTTTTAAAGAATGACCTGTTGGTTCAATGAAATATAAACATGCATGGATTCTATTATCAACAACTGTAGTTCTATTTATCTTATTTTCAAATTCTAAATAAGAATCATATCTTGAATTAATTTCTTCAACAATTGGTTGCCATGAATCAGAATTATTAACTTGATCACCAAAACCTGGAGTATCTATCACAGTTAAATGTAATTTAACACCATTCTCTTCAATATCTGCGCTGATGGAATCAATAGAAACGCCTGTTGGTTTTTCCATAGCTGGATCTCTAGGTTCTTTTGGTTGATATAATTCTTTATTGAATAAAGTATTAATTAAAGTCGATTTACCTAACCCAGATTCACCAACACTTAATAAATTCAAATTGAAACCTCTTCTAACGGACTTTCTATGCCATTGTTTTGGTAAATTAGCGAAACCAACATAACCATTTAATTTTCTTCTAATGATTTTAATTTCAGGAGTTGTTGTTGTTGAACCACCACCATTTGTAACCGCGCCATTACCATTTGAACTGGTTGCACCTGAATTCATACCATCTCTAAAATTAGGAGCTTCTGGAGTTGGAGGTTCTAGACCTGACTTCCCATTCGAGCCTGATGAAAGTTCCAAATTTTTAGCAGATTCACTTTCTTTAATTGGTACTTCATCAACGTTATGGTCAGAGTGTCCATTAGCGGATTGTGTTTCAACCAAGCTGTTTGTCTTTGGAGTGACACTATCAATCATGGAAGACATCTTTGCTGCTTAATATGCTCTGATCTATTCTCAAGTCCCTATAGCTCTGTATTGCAATTGCACTTATAGGACCCGCTGTGTCAGTGAAATGTTCTAGTACTGAATTGTGTGTTTGTGTACAATTGAATTTTGGATCAAATTCGATCCAGCCCAAAAAAAATCAAATCCTGAAAATACGCGTTTGAAACACAAAATCGAGAATTGGAAAAAATATTAATTTTAGCCTGGAAAAAGAAAACGCGGGTAACGTTTGTGGTCGCGAAAAACTTGGTGATGCGTATAGATTTGGCTTTACGCGTATTGAAATAGCATTAGCATTGGAATCTATGAGACAAAGGGAATACAATTCAATTACTAGGTTAACAATGTCAGAGTATTCAGAAGAAGTCTCCAAGCTATTGGAATTAGGTGCTAAGACTTATGCTGCTAAGGAATACGAAGAAGCCGTGAATCATTACGGTGAAGCATGTCAAATCTATTCGAATGATAATGAAGGTAAAGAATCACCAAAATTATTATTCTTATACGGGAAGGCCCTTTTCCAAGTCGCCGTCTCTAAAAATGGGATCTTTGGTGGTAATCCAGATGAAGCTGCTGCATTGGCTACTACTGCTACTAAAGATGAGACTAAAACAGATGAAAAACCAACTAATGGTATGTTTCAATTTAGTGAAGATGTTCCATTAGCTGAGGAAGAGGATGATGAAGAATCTGAAAAGAAAGATAATGGTAAAGAAGATGAAGAACAAGAACAAAAGCAAGAGAAAGAGGAAGAACAAGAGGAAGATGATGAAGAAGAAGAGCAACAAGGCGAAGAACAAGGTGAAGAAGAACAATCAGATTTTGAAATAGCATGGGAAATATTAGATCTTGCACGTTCTTTATACGAGCAAACATTACCAGAAACTCCATTAAATGAAATACCAAAAGATGCTGAAAACTCAAAAGATCCAGTAGTGATAACAAAGATTAAATTATCAGATATTCATGATTTATTAGGTGAAATTTCTTTAGAAACTGAAAATTTTAAACAAGCATCTGAAGATTTTGAATCATTATTAAAAATAAGAGAAGAACTATTCCCATTTGATTCAAGCTTAATAAGTGAAGCTCATTATAAATTATCATTAGCTTTAGAATTCAACTTTGCAGATAATGATTCAAAATCAAAAGCTATAATGCATTTAACAAAAGCTATTGAAAGTATTAAATTAAAACAATCAAAACAATCAGATGATAAAAAAGATATCGATTTAATTAAAGATTTAGAATCAAGATTAGAAGATTTACAAAAAGATCCAAATGAAGCTTTTGATGAACAGAAAAAGGATATTATTAAAGGTATATTAGGTGAAGTTACTTCAGCTGATGAACAAAAACCTAAACAGGCTTCTTCAAGTAATCAAGCTGTTAATGATTTAACTTCTGTTGTTAAGAAAAGAAAAGCAAAACCTAATGATAATGCAGCTAAAAAACCAAAGCAATAAATGATGTGTATGATCTTTAATATAATTTCTTCTTTTTTGGAACTTGCATAATTTTAACTTTATCATTACCAATGTTTAATCTAACTGTATCGAACCCGAATTCTTCTTTCAAATCAAATGGTAAATCATCCCCATGATATTCAAATTCTTCATCATCAATTTTATCATAATCATCATCAAAATCTTCAGATTCATCAGCTTCCTCCATTCTATCAATAACTTTTTTAATTTCTTGATCTTTCGTCTTATAACTTGGTCTATAAATATAATGTGAAAATTCCTTAAAATAATCATAATCATCCCAATCGTAATAATCATCGTCATAATTGACAAAATCTTCAAGCATTTTATCTTTCTTTTCAGGTTTATCTAATTTCCCATAGATACATTCTTTGAAAAATATTGCATATAATAAAAACTTCTTTTCTGCATGTTTAATCAAAAACAATGTTTTCCATTTGTATCTATAAAGGATATCTTGTAACTCCCAACACAATATTCTTAATTTCTTCAAGATAAGTAAGATAATAGCTTTGATTTTTTTTAAAATAAGATAAGGAAGAACTAATGTTTTTATATCTTTAATAATCTTGGAAATCTTCTTTTTGATTCTCATGATGATTTTACAAATCTTTTGAATAATCTTTATGATATACAAGATAATTTTAACTTCAATCAACTCAATATATTTCTTCAATTCAATAAGTAACCATACAATTTTCAAAATTAATTTGATGATAAGTAGCGGAATTTTGAACAAAATCAAAAGCAATTGAGCCTGTGCACCATCTCCGACATTCAATTGATCATCTGTACCATTTTGAGTAGGATATGGAACATAATCCTTGGAATCAACAAAGGGGACCAGCGGCAATATTGCCTCATCATTAGGCGGTTCTTCAAATCCATTATTAAACTCGAACATGTTTTTAAACAATAGGTTCTCAACATATCCTTCTTCACCATCAACACTTAATGAACTAATGATTTCATCAGGTGCAGTTTCTCCATAAACGTAATCATAAATGGCAACAAAATCATCAACATTTAAATCACCCAAAATGGAGTAAATTTTTTGGAAATTATGATAAATCTCCACCAATTTTGAGTATAGTCCAAATTCAATCTCTGATGATAACATATCAGTGGATTTATTTGCACTGATTTCATAATCATTATGAGCATAGTCAAATGGTTGACTGAAATTGAAACTATTAACATAATGAGGATCCCCAATCAAATCCTCAACCAAATCCTTTATGTTGGTGTATCTATTAGCATATAACTTGGTGTTTGAAGAGATGGAAACCGTCTGTTGCTGTAATCTTTTAGGAAGGATATCATAAAATATGTCTTCAAATGACTGGGAAAGAACCAGCTGAGTTAAAGCACACCACCAAAGTAGCCTCATGTTTTCAAAATATCAAGTTAAACAGCTAACCAGAAGCACCTAAAGCATGATCTCCAGCATGGGTAAAGTGGATGGTTAAGGAAAGAGTTTTGGATTAATTCGTTATTCATTCACTAGCCGCTGAAGTCAAATTCATCTTCAACATTTTTGAACAGCTCAGAAACCATCAGCTTTTGAAGTAAACCTACCAATACCTGATAATCTGGTACCTTTAAGGTCCCATGCCAAACAGATAAATAGACAGAACCCACTGACTGCCCTTTATGTTCCTTCCTTCAACACATCTTGTTCAACATCAGTTCAAACTATATATATGCTATTGAAATCAGCATACCATCGCAGCGTAACCGCATCCTCTTCTGCTGAATTTCCCTTTTCAGTATCCGAAACCAAAAGATCCACAACTTTGAAATTTGTGTCATAATAAAAAACACAGCAATGTTGACAAAATAACAATCCCATCTATTGTCACAAGAGCTATATAAACAACTCAATTGTATCTCTTGAACCACTTGGCCAATATCTTCTACACTACTGAACAACACACTACTATAGACAATGGCTCAAACTATCCCAAAACAAGACGGGAAACCAACTGGTGGCGGTTCTCCAACTATCAACTCAGCAGCACCAAGTTCAGCTACAGGAACATCAGGAACAATTAAAAAATCACCAATTACAAACTTATTAGATGTCTTCCAAGTAAGTTAACTGATCTAGAATGCCATCCTGAAATATGATACTAACGATTTTTCAGGCTTCTTATGCCAGAAGTGCATGGTTTGCAGGGAATGCCGCTATTGTCTTCAACACGGTGTTGTATTTACTATCTTACAAGAGCGGTGGTTGGTTAAATCAAACATGGTACAGATTAGCTTTCATTGGTGCTTTAGATACTTTTGGTATTGTGATTTATGAGAACTTACAACAACACAAGACTACAACTGGTTCAATTGCTTATGGATCCATATTGAAAGATGATAACGTACATTATTTCTATGATGCATTGATCTGGTTATTATTACCATATCATACATTAGCAACTGCTCCTTTTTTCTTCTTTGCTGCCTTCCATGTTTTGAGTTTTAGCGCTACTGAAATCTTACCAGCTTTGAATGTTTCAAATTCATTGAACTCAAAAGTTTCTAATTTTGCTAGAGTTCATCATGAAAACTCAAGAAGATTAGCTGCTAATTTTGAATTAATCTTATTGATCCAATTGGTATTAGAAGCTTTAATTTGGAGAAAGGGGTCATGGATTTCCTTAGTTTTATATTCAGTCTTTATCAAGATCAAAACCGAAAGATCTGTCTTTACAAGAAGTACTTTGAAAAGTTGGGAAGTTAGAATTGATGGTATTGTTAGCGCACAAAATATTCCACCAGCTGTTAAAGCTCAATGGGGTAATGTTAAACGTGGATTGAGAAGTGTTGGTTCCATCAGTTTGATTAGAGAAACTGAAGAAAAGACAAAATAGGTGGGTGATTATTCAAACACTTGGAGGTGATATCAGATACTTTCCCATCCTCTTGGATACGAGACATTACGAATGCACATCTCTCCCTTCTTTCCCTAACTATAAGAATGTGATAAATGTGATAAATGTGATAAATGTGATACAGAGGGTTTACTTTAAATACTTTGACTGTGTATATGTGAAATATGAGTAATATTGGAACTCATTGTAAAAGACGTTATACGCCTCCGCCTGGAGTCCTCTCCACTGGAAAACATTTCCTTCTAGCACTTTCCATAGTCTCTCTGCCTGGTTCTGTCTGGGTCCCTCTCTGTCCGCCTGAGCGCTAGGCTCACACAGACTTGCCACACAGCCTAGCGTCCGCCTAGCGTCCCGCCTAGTTCCCATTATGACCTCATCGGAGCGTTACGAAGCACTGGGCCCCAAAACCAAAAAACTCAGTGGAATTTTCTAGAATAAAAAAAAACGAGATGAGCTCGAAAATTCAAAGTGTCGACGATTTTGAAAAAAATATATAGAAGGCCCAAAATGCCATTTTTCAATTCTTCTTCTTTTCCTTTCTTATTCTCCAATCAATTTTATTTGAAATTATACTTGAATAAGATTAGAAATATATTATAAAAATGAGTAAAGCCGTTGGGTATGTGAATTGTTATTAATGATACAATTGTTTGAATAATTGAATCTGTTATCAATGGTTTTGAAACTTTACATATGTGCTGAAATTTGATACTCTGTCTCTTTCCGCCTTCGTCATCCGCTTAATATTGGGTAGCTAATTGAAGTGTCGATGGACCAAATTTGGGTTATAGATAGTAATTGAAGCATAAGATGTTAGTATCATTATCTTGAAATGTCAATTTGGAATGGATTATTTGTGTTGTGGCTGATTTTTTTCTTTCCAGATCTGATTTTACTAACAAATCTTCTCAGTATTGATTTAGGTACTACCTACTCTTGTGTTGCACACTTCTCTAATGATCGTGTTGAAATTATTGCCAATGATCAAGGTAACAGAACTACCCCATCATTCGTCGCTTTCACTGATACCGAAAGATTAATTGGTGATGCTGCTAAAAATCAAGCTGCTATGAACCCTGCTAACACTGTTTTCGATGCTAAACGTTTGATTGGTAGAAAATTTGATGATTCAGAAGTTCAAAATGATGCTAAACATTTCCCATTCAAAGTTGTTGAAGAAGCTTCAAAACCAAAAATTCAAGTTGAATTCAAAGGTGAAACTAAAACTTTCACTCCAGAAGAAATTTCTTCAATGATTTTAGGTAAAATGAAAGAAACTGCTGAATCTTTCTTAGGTACTAAAGTTAATGATGCTGTTGTTACCGTTCCAGCTTATTTCAATGATTCTCAACGTCAAGCTACTAAAGATGCTGGTTTAATTGCTGGTTTAAACGTTTTACGTATCATTAATGAACCAACTGCTGCTGCCATTGCTTATGGTTTAGATAAAAAATCTGAAGGTGAAAAAAATGTCTTAATTTTCGATTTAGGTGGTGGTACTTTTGATGTTTCATTATTAGCTATCGAAGATGGTATTTTTGAAGTTAAATCAACTGCTGGTGATACTCATTTAGGTGGTGAAGATTTCGATCATAAATTAGTTGAACATTTCGTTGCTGAATTCAAACGTAAAAACAAAAAAGATATCTCTGGTAACCAAAGATCTTTAAGAAGATTAAGAACTGCTTGTGAACGTGCTAAACGTACTTTATCATCATCAGCTCAAACTTCAATTGAAATTGATTCATTATTCGAAGGTATTGATTTCTACACTTCAATCACCAGAGCTAGATTTGAAGAATTATGTGCTACTTTATTCAGATCTACTTTAGATCCAGTTGAAAAAGTTTTAAGAGATGCTCAATTAGATAAATCAAAAGTTGATGAAATTGTTTTAGTTGGTGGTTCTACTCGTATTCCAAAAGTTCAAAAATTAGTTTCTGAATTCTTTAACGGTAAAGAACCAAATAGATCAATTAACCCAGATGAAGCTGTTGCTTACGGTGCTGCTGTTCAAGCTGCTATCTTAACTGGTGATCAATCATCAAAAACTCAAGATTTATTATTATTAGATGTTGCTCCATTATCTATGGGTATTGAAACCGCAGGTGGTGTTATGACTAAATTAATTCCAAGAAATTCAACTATCCCAACTAAAAAATCTGAAACTTTCTCAACTTATGCTGATAACCAACCAGGTGTCTTAATTCAAGTTTTCGAAGGTGAAAGAGCTAGAACAAAAGATAACAACTTATTAGGTAAATTCGAATTATCAGGTATCCCACCAGCTCCAAGAGGTGTTCCACAAATTGAAGTTACCTTCGATGTTGATGCTAATGGTATCTTAAACGTTTCAGCTTTAGAAAAAGGTACTGGTAAAACTCAAAAAATTACCATTACTAACGATAAAGGTAGATTATCAAAAGAAGATATTGAACGTATGGTTTCAGAAGCTGAAAAATACAAAGAAGAAGATGAAAAAGAAGCTGCCAGAATCGGTGCTAAGAATGGTTTAGAATCATATGCTTTCTCATTGAAAAACACTACTAGTGAAGAAGCTTTCACTTCAAAAGTTTCAGAAGATGAAAAGAAATCATTATCAGAAGCTATTGAATCAACTATCTCATGGTTAGATGAAAATCAATCAGCTGCTGTTGATGAATACACTGATAAACAAAAAGAATTAGAATCAGTTGCTAACCCAATCTTGACTAAATTCTACCAAGAAAATGGTGGTGCCCCAGGTGGTGCTGCTCCAGGTGGTTTCCCAGGTGGTGCCCCACCAGCTCCAGAAAATGAAGGTCCAACTGTTGAAGAAGTTGATTAGATTTTCTAAAAGCTGTTTTCTCTCTCCATTTAGAATTATTTTTAGATTAAACTTAGACTTAGATAATTTATAGAGTAATTTTGATTTTGTTTTAATATTGTTTTTGGTTATAAAATTTGTGATTGTAGTGTACAGTTTTTAAATTTAAAGTAGCATATATATTATATATATATTATTACAATAGCAATTTCATTTATACACATTATTCTTCCATAGCTATTTCCGGAATATTATTATTATCATCGTCATCATCATCGTTATCATCAGCTTCTGTTCTACCATTTGATTCTTGTTGACTATTACCACTTAAATTAATACCTTCAAAAACACTTTGAAATAAATCACCTAAATCTTGTTTATTTAATTGAACTCTTTTGATAACTTTTGGTTCCAAAACACCAATCTTGAATAATCCTAACAGTTTTACTGTATAAATAACTAAATCCTTTTCAGCATCCCATGTAACATCAAATAATTCTTCAGTATCCATGTTTGTTGTATCAATCTTGAGTGAATTCAAATTAACATCTTCATCATCTTCTCGATCTAAATGAACTTCTTTCAAATTTGCAAAAACTGCTTCTTTGGATAAAAATAAATGAAGTAATAGGTTTTTAGTATCTTCAGATAATAATAATGACGATAAGTCAATATCATAAAATCTATTCAAATCTTTTAATCCTTTATTTGGATTCACAAAGAAATTTTTCAAAATTGTAAGTAAATCAATCAAAACTGTAGCAACTTCAGTTTGAAATTCAATGACGTTAGTATGTGTTAATAAATATTGTAATTCTTGAATGAAATTTGGAAGTTGTGACAATTCCGTCTCAACACTTAATGGTTCATTTGTATGTAGTAGGAAATTCAATTTCCATGATGTTGAAGAAAGATATAGTTTTGGTAATGAAGATAATGAACGAACATCATCTTTTTCAATATCAAAATCTGGTAACAATGTAAATATTTTATTTTTAGCTAAATCAAATGTTTTGAATACATCACTTATATCAAATTGTAAACCAAGTACTAATAATTTGAAAGAATAATCTTCATAAATGGTTCGTATTGATGATGGAGATATTTCGAAATCCGAATCTTTCAATAAATTTTCAAATTCAATGATTAATTCAGTAATAGTATCTTTGAAAAGACTATTAATTTCACCAATGGTAGTTGAACTTGTTGAATTTTGGAGTTGTTTAAATAAATGAATATATTCATTTTTCAACTCTTCAATAGAGTTGTTTTTCAAATATTTTATCAATTGTTGGAAAATTAATTTATATGAATTTGCTTGATTAAATTGCTCAAAATCTTCAACCGAATAAATTGTGAATATTTGAATGAAAGTTGATAAATTAATTACACTATTTTCAACTTTTTTCAAAACCAGTGGTAATTGATTAATAATTCTTTGACTTGAAGCATCATCAACATCTTTATCCTTTTTTCTCAAGTCTTCTTCAGCATCTTTCAAATGTATCAAAGCTCCATGAATAACACCAAGTAAAATGGTTTCTTGTTCACCAGTCAATTGGATAGATTTAACTAATTCATCATCAATCAACTCAATAGAACTTATATCCAATAAGAAATATCTAATTAAAAATTCCCAGTAATCAGCATAGGATGATAGTGCAAAAAGTTCTTTACCTGCAATAGCGAATAATGATGGTTTTAGTTCTTTAGAGATGGTTATTTTTTGTTTTTGTTGATTTGAGTTATTAACTTCATTAGCAATTGATAGGATCTCAACCAAATTATGGAATTTAATCATATCCTTTAACTCAATAGGGAATAGTTTCTCACTACTTTTAATATTAACTGATAAAGCCTCAATAGCAGCTTTAGTATTTTCAGCTTCAACAGTTTGAATGAATTTGGAAACAAGTTGAATAATTTTCGGTTCTTTGGAACTAAACAACAAAGAACTGACTTTCCCTATTTCTTCATCTTCCAAGAACCCAATTTTGTTAATTTCAGTAAGTAAACTAATTGTATTCATTCTAACATGATGGTCAACATCATGGAATGCAATTTCAATGATTCTTTTTTTGAAACGTTCAAAAAATTGTCTTAACCCTGTGACAATTATATTCTTTTTCAATAGTTTGATTAAAGTCTTGATAACTTGCAATCTAACACTAGAATTTTCATCAGAAAGGACCCAACCGAGATACTTCAAATAAGTGACTTTGTAAAACAGTTCAGGGTAGATGTCCATCCATTCTCCAAGACCAGCCATCGCCTCCACTCTGATTTGATGATCAATATCTTTAAATCTATGAATAAATGTTGTATTTAAGATATCCTGGATGAAATTTTCGAGAATTAAGGCTTGATTACTGAATTGTTCAACATTACTTTCAATTTGTTTAACTCTCTTCTTCACTGGCTTGGCCTTCTTTTGTTCAATTTCTAATTGATGTTTGAATTTTTCTAAGGAAGAATTAGTTTTCACAATGATACCACATAATGTAGTTTCAATATTCAACAATGATAACGTTGACACATATCTCAGAGATCTTATGTATGAGACAGAGAAGGACGAAAGCCATATTAGTAAATCTTCCATTAAGTTTGATTCTTCAGGATCTTCCACTTCTTCATCATCTTC
>JAKTWW010000044.1:9986-20967 GCA_030582255.1 Hansenula subpelliculosa
TCAACTCAAAGTGTCTTTTAAATATATTGTAAGCTAAAAATACACATACACATCCATCTATTAACTTATTGACCTAATCTAGCATCCAGATGTGCAATCTCTTCTTTCAGATTAGCTTCTTCGACGGTCTTGACTAATTCTTTAGTACATTTGGCAACATCAAAAGCTATACCTGCTAATCTTTGTTTAAAGTGTTTATCCGCATAATCTTCATTATCATCTTCATGTTCTTCTCCATCTTTACTTGATGAATTACACAGCATATCCATTCTTCTACCCGAATCCTCTAAGCTTTGAACAACCCATATACCATGTTCCCTTAATTGTGCATTACGACTTTGATCCATAGAATTACTTGTAGCTTCAACCATTTGTGAAACAACTCCATTAATAGCTCTTGATCCTGATCTTAATTCACCTTTAGTGGAATCTGCAGCCTTGATTGAAGTTAACAAGGTTTGAATAGTTGAAATAACTTTAACAGTTTGATGTTCTAGATATAATAATAATTCTGATAACGTATTATCTGGATCTTCAATATCAAACTGTCTAACATCAAAATCTTCTTCAATATCATTTCTATTTCTTCTAGTACTGTCGACATCTTTATCTATTGTTTCTTCTTTTGCTTCCTTTGCATCATCATATTTTTCATCTTCAGATTGTTCTTGTGCAGTTGCATAATTATCGCCTCCATATTTAGATGATGATTCTAATCCATTTCCGCTTGGTGCATCAATAAAATCAGATTTTGAACTAGTACCTTTACTACCTAAATTCAAAGGTTTAACCACATTATCATTAAAACCATTAATTTCTTTAGTTTTTGCAACACCAACATTAGAGTCAGGATCCATATTAGATTGAGATACAGTTGAAGAAGATGTATCTTTACTCAAGTTTGATGGTGGTTCAACGAAAGCCTCATTCAGTTGTTTTCTTTCAATTTTAATTTCATCTTTCATTTTATCATTAGCACTACCTGCATTCTTTGAAGCTGTGTATCCATTCACCTTGTAAGGTTCAAGATCTCTACTTTCTTTTATACCCTCAATATCACCATCAGCAACTGGTTCGTTCAGATCATCTTCATCTTCATCATCTTCAACAACAATAGGCTTTGTGAAATCTTCTCCCAATGATTGTTGGAGCTGGTGTTGATTTTGATGTTGTAGTTGCCTGTCCTTTTGAAATTCATTTGTATCTTGAGATTTAGGTTTTAGACCAGCATTTTTTTTGATTTCACCTTTCAATTGATCCAGTGATGTGAAATCTTCTTCTTTTTCTTCTTTTTCCTGTTCCTGTTCTTCTTTTTCTTCTTCTTCGCTGGAATCGTCATAATTGATCCCCTTAACTTCTTTTGGAGCCTCAATAGATTTAGCCAGTGGTTTGAATTCATTAGATGTAACATTGTCGTTGATCTGGGATTTAGGTTTTGATGTAATTGATGATGATGATGTTGCTGCACCAAGTTCCCCCTTTGCGGTTGATAATGCTGCTGTTGTTGATGATGATTTTTCCCTATTTTTCAATGGTTCAACTTCTTTATCAAAATCTGACTCTAATTGATCTGATGATGGTTTGGTTTCACTAACAATTTCCTTGCTTTTTTTATCATCATTAGTTTGCAGTTTCCCAATTGGTTTCAAATTTCCAGGGCTTTCAGTTGATGATGAATCTGTTTGACTTTCAAGACTTGACCTATTTGGTGCATTTTTACCAAATTTTGATTCAGAAAATGGACTAACAACTGATCTTTGTGGTGAGCTAATAGAGCTACTATCACTTTCACGTTGTTCGAATTGTCTGACTTTTGATAAAATGTTACTTGATGATGATTTTCTCAGTCCTTGAACAGGTGTACTCTCACTACTTTTTCTTTCAGATTCTGGTGAATATCTAGAAATTATTGATGGAAATCCATTTTTCTTTAAAGGGGTTGTAGAAGAAGTCGGAGTGGTAGTAGAGTTGTTGGAAGCGTTGGTAGAAACGTTGGTAGAAACATTTGATAAACTTTTGTTGTTATTTAAATCCCTTGTATTGTTCAAAGATGATGGTGAACCTTCATTATCAACAATACCTGATGACCTTTTTGTAGCTTTTGAAATTGGAGATGTTAATCCATTCAATCCTTGAATTGGTTTTTTAGCAGATGTACCAGAAGTAAAAGATTTATCAAGACTATTTGCACCTTGTGTATTGATGGTTAAGTTTAAAGGTCTTGGAGTATTAGTTGTTGATGAAGATGAAGGAGCTTCAATTGTTTTGGAAGATTGTGAAGTTGGAGTTTCTCCAATTTTTTTGGTCATTCTCAATGGCCTAACAGGTGATATTTTGTGAGATTCATCTTCATCATCTTTAGAAATTGTATCTGGCATTGAAAATTCAGATGAATCATATTTGGTTTTATCCTTATTTAGTTTAACATCAGATATCAAATCACAAATACTAAATGCAACTTCACTGACAGCACTTTCAACAATCAGTTTTGGTAAAAATTCAGAATATAAAGCATAGTATCTTGCTGAAGTTATAGAGTGTGAAATTGAAGCTCTTATCAAATCAGATTTTTCAGAATCTGGGGCAAAACTTGCAATTTTACCAGATATATTTGAAATTTTAGAGATATGATCAAATAAGATATTAACATCAATTTTTTCATTGTTTTCAACTCTTGAGACATTTGAACTTTTATTTAAAAATATTAAAAATGATTGAATGGAATCACGTAAAAGCCTAACAATACCGATTGGAATTAAACCTGAGATCGTCAATAAACTTGAAACGGAATTCTCAGAAATGGAATCGAGTGATAATAAATCTTCAATTTTTTTCAATTTTAAATCTTCAAATTTACTTCTCCAATCTAACACTTCTCTTCTCATATCATCTAATGCACCTTGATCAATGTTATTTGGAGAGTTATTAATCTCTAAATCCCTTGTAGCATTAATGGTTTTGATATCTCTATTACCATTACTATTAGAAGTAGTATCATCAGATGCTTTTAGTTTTTTATCTTTAACTGCAATTTCATCTTCTAAAGCAGAGATTTTGGATCTTAGGGTTTGAATATGTATTTCTAAATTTTTTGTTTCATGTTGAAATTTATCAGATTTACTTTGCAATATAGCATTTTTTTGTTCAAGTTGAGTAATCACATTATCCATTTTAGTAGCTTCATCCATCAGTAACTGAATATCTCTTTGTTTATCATTTTTCAAAACTGATAATCCACGGTTCAATTGATGAGAAGATCTTTTACCATGTTGAGATGAATCATGCATTTCTCCAACTAAATCTTTTTCTGAACCATAACTTTGGCGATTTATAGATGATTGATCACTATATCTTTTCTGTTGATGATATTTATTTGGAGATTCTGTATTTGAATGACTTGAATGCATTGAGCTTTTTGATATTCTTTTTCCATTAATTGAACCTCTTGATTGTTGTTGTTGTTGATGTTGTTGTTGTTTTCTTTCTCCTTGATTCTGATTCAAAGACTCTTCATCTTCACTATCACTACTCCAAGCTAATTCTGCCTTTGTTGGAATAACAGTTGTAGACTGAAGACCAACAACACCATTTTTACTTGAATTATCAGATCCTCTATTTGAACCTGGGGAATTTCTTTGATCCAATGATTGTTTAGAATAACGATTTGAACGAGGACTTGAATGTGTATCTTGTTGAATTCCTGTTCTTGAACCTTTTACTGCTACTGATGGAACAGAAGAATTTTTTCCATGTTGCTGTTGTTGTAGTAGTTGTGGTTGTGGTTTATGATATTCTCTTCTTTCAATTTCATAAAAAATGTCACTAACTAAATCTCTAAATCTACCTTGTTGTAAAGATCCTAATTTTTCTCTGGCTTCATTTCTTTTTGGATGGAATGATGATTTTGGTAAAAGAAAATCTGGTTCTTCACGAGATTCATCAATTCTTCTTTCCAGTTCATCATAAACATCTGTACTTAATTCATAAAATTGAGTAGCTGATAATTTCAATAATTTTTCCCTAGCTTTAGCAGCTCTTTTTGGATTTGATTTAGCTGGTGCATTGGAGACACTTAAAAACTGCTTTAGAGCAGTATGATAAGTCAAAAGATCCTTTAAGTGATCTGACTGAAGATCTGACATCTTTCTTTAAAATTTGGTGTATATATATATGTGTGTGTAATGGGAACGAATGATTTCGATTATATAGATCAATAATAATACCAGCTTATATCTATTTGATCCTTGATTAATCACTTGTCCCAGACAGTTATTTGATTGATACTAGACAAATGAACACCTTTTATCAGTAACTTCAACACTTCTAAAAACGTTGGACGGTGGTATTATCAACAACACAAAATGTGGTTTTGTACCAGAATTTGGTCTTCCTTGAAGTTAGACGCGTATTTTTTCTTTAAGCGTTAACGAAAAAAAAAAAAGTCAACAACACAAAAACTCAAAACAATTCGCGAAAGTTCTGGACTCGCGAAAAAATAAAGTAAAATCACATGACTCGGGCGATGTGATGTTAATATTACTTGTAATTTCTCTTCTTAAAGAGATTATAAACAGCTGAAAATATTTATTGATTAACTTCAGAAAACACACACTATACATATAATAAATAAATTGGATGGAAATAAATAAACAAAAACTTGGATATCAGATCATATGAAATTATAGTTCTTTTCTATTCTTCTTTTTCTTCAATAATCTTAATTTAGACAAATAAGAATCTTCATCAAGATAACAACCTTTTAACCATCTTTCACCACTTTTATTATCAAAAGAATTTCTTGCATGTAATATTCTTCTATTATCAAATATTAAACAAGTTCCTTCTTCAGCTTTAAATTTTAATTGATTTTTGGAATCATTTGCATAATCTTCAAATGCTTTCAAACCTCTTAAAAAATCATGGAAAACATATCTATCACCTAATTCTTTTGCACCTGATTCAACACTTTTTGTTGAATTTTCAGTAATTAATTCACCAGTTATACCAAAATCAAAAGGAGCTTGGAAAGGAGGAGAATAATTTACTTCTTTAAAATGATCTTTTTCACCATAAACACCTTGTCCCACAATTTCGTTTTCCACAATTAAAGGACGTGAATTATAATAAGAATGATCATCTTTATCATAATGATAATTGATTGGAACACTTTGTAAAGCTAAATAAGCTTCAGGATCTGTAGTTTTAACATGTCTTGCAGCTGCAAAACCATCAGCAAATATATTTTCACCACCAATACTTTTATTTTTAATGAAATGTAATAATTGTAAACCTGGTGGTGATTCATAATATAATAAATCTTGATGTAATGGTAAGAATTGATTTGTATATGCAATATTTTTAGCATCTGGAATACTTCTAACATCAAATACGGTACCATAAAAAGTCTGTTTAATATAACCAATTCTTTCACCAATTTTTTGAACAATTGGATTTGAATCATGTTCAGAATCTGATAAATTTGTTGGAATATTTGTAATTTGAGCAATACCAAACTGATTTAAACTTTCCAAAACATTACTAACAATGGACTCATTTGTTAAATATTCATTAAATGAAAATTTTGGTAAAGTTTCAGTGGAAATTAAATAATTTTTATGATCCCATGGTTTGATTTCTTCATCAAAATATTTACCAAATTTTCTATTTTCAATAGTTGCATTTGATTCTAAAAAAGTTTGATCATATTCAGAAACTTCACCATCAGTCCAAGTAATCTTTATTCTATCATTAGCTGGGAAATCAATTTTTTTGGGATAACTTTCAATGATTGAAGCAGTTGTGAATAGTTTTTGACCAGATGTTGGATCAATAGATTTTGGAGATGTAGATGAATCTCTTAGAAAGGCATTATTGTAACTAAACGCTTTGTTTTGATTAAGAAATTCGAACGAAGTCCATTTATGATTGTGTACCACTTTGATATCTTTACCAATAAACTCCTTTATGGCATTGTTATCATTTCTGTTATTAGAAGCTGTTTCAACAGAGATATTTCTGATGTTCAAACGAGAGAAAGCTGTCAAGGGGTTGACTTGCTTTATCTTGGATCTGAACAGCATTGCGTTGGTTAGTTTTATGATTGTTTTGGCACTTGATTGTTCTTGATGACTTTGAAACAACGTAGTGGCAAGAGATTGAGCTCCCTTTTTATAACACTGAAGACTTAAAAGCAAGAATATCTTATCCTCAGAAGAAGCGATACAAATTGTTTGACATGGTTTGAGCCGAGTTGCCTTCTTCCCGGGGACTGTGCTTATCAGCTTGGACTGACTTCAGTCTGGCGCAAGATTTAGACAGAGACGAGGAAGTGTGGGACTGCAAATGGACAGAGCCAGAGAGAAAGCCAGAGAGAAATCCAGAGAGAAAGCTAGAGAGACTTCTTTTAAGAGACAATGGAGCAGCCGAGCCTGGGGAAATGCGGGATATTTTGGAAATCTGGAGAAACCGAATCATCAAAAGTCAACACCAAAATCAAATCACAAGAGCTGGATTACAATTTAAAACACGAGAAATCCAGAGTCAGTACAACTTCAGACAATAACAATGAGGACGATATTCACCCAATCATTCGCAAGGGAAGATAGCTCCAGAGAGATACACCTCCATCCAGATGTTTCGCAACAGAACAAAAACAAGTACGGTTCATACCCGCCATCTACGTACTACCTACTTGAAGAATTGCCACAGCTAATCATTAACCGTTTAGACGCTCTCCTTTGGAAAAACTACAATTCATCAGATCAGTCATTGAAAGGGGAATACTTGATGATAGCGCCATCTCAATAAAGCTTGAACCAGAATCAAAAATTGGAATGTATGTATTTGAATTTGAAATCATGATCAATCGCGTTTAAGAGTAGAAATTCACTAACAAATCATCAATTAAAGTCCAGAGTCTTTCATAGGTAAAAGACCTAGGAACAGATTAAGCACTAAAGTCTTATCTTTCCCAGCTAAAAATGAATCAGAAGCTACCAGTTTCAGTAAGTTTCAAATACCTATTGTATTGTTTGAAGAATACAATTTGTGAATCGCTATTAACTTCCAACCTAGCCATGTATATGAAATTGATTTCATTGTTGATTGATAACTTGCAAAAAAACATCGTCACTACTAAAAGAGACTTATATTACCAAGATGTATCTTTATTTCAAAACCAAGGTAATGTTGATATCATTATTGAAAATTTGTGTAAAGCTTTGGGTTTTACAAATCAAGAACTTGGTGCTGTTGCTGCTCAAAAAGGATTATGTTTTGGTGATTTGACATTAATTGATGAAAACGGTTCTTCTAAAGTTTTCACAAGGGAACATGGTAGTTTTTTAATTCCAAGAATAAATGGTGTTTCTAAAATCATGGTTCCAAATGATGTTGAATATATCTTGGTAGTGGAAAAAGATGCAATTTTCAATTTGATTTGCGATCCAAATATTAAAAGAATTATAATAACTGGCAAAGGGTTTCCTGATGTATTAACTAGAAGATTTCTTAATCTTTTATCAAGTTCAAACAAGAATATTCCAGTATTAGGTATTGCTGATATTGATCCTTATGGGTTCAACATATTAAAACAATACAAATCGGGTGGTGATAAATCAAAATGTTATTTAGTGAATTCTGATCAAAACTTTGATTGTCCTAATTTAAAAATGGTAGATATAACTATTTTGGATTTCATTGGGAAATCAAACAATTGTATTGATATTTGCATTAATGATTTCACATATTCATCAAAATTGCTCGAAAGTAATTTTAATGAAATTGGTGATATTTCAAATGATGAATCAGAGAATAAAATTTGGACATCAGAATTACAAAGAAGTATGTTTTTAGGGAAAAAAGCGGAAATTGATGTTTTGAGAAGTTCCGATGGCTCAGGGACTTATGATTTATCCAATTATATCAATAGATGTATTGAGAAGAAGCTTAAGCTTCTAAAATAGCTATAATAAAAATATTTATTTATTAATTTATTTATTTATTTATTTGTATTTCTGTAGTTGCGTTGAAATTAAATTTAGTGTCAAAATCTGGATCAAATCAGGTTGTCGCACGAAAAAATCCTTTCAAAAAACCAAAAAAAAAAAAAAAAAAAAAAAAGCATCGAGATCGATGATTTTGTCGAGCAAAGAACGCGTTTTAACAAAACAAACGAAAAAAGGTCAAAGGAAAACTCATCATCACACATACATTTCAATTAAAAAAAAAATAAGCCTTTTGTCTGGTTAAATTTAATAGTTAGTTGATCAATAAAAGAATTTTTCTAAACACCAATAATGATAAGATCATCAGTTTCACTTTGGACATCAAGTCTTTTACTACTTTCATTTTTAATTTCATTTGTTAATGCAAGTCAAAAAGTTTCAATTAATATACCAGCATTTGCAAAAGAATGTATTTATCATGATTTAGAAGATGAAGATCATGCTTTAGTTATAAATTATCAAGTTTTACAAGGTGGTGATTTTGAATTAGATTTTGAAATTTTTTCACCAAAAGGTGAAAGTATTATAAAACAAACAAATGAAAAATATGCAGATTTTTTATTGAAAACTTTTGGTTTAGGTCAATATACTTTTTGTTTTGTAAATCCATATAATGCATTGAAAAAAGTTGAATTTTCAATTGAATTAGAAAATAAAGAAAATAAAGAAGATTTATCAAAAGATAAAGAATCAATTGTTTCTGAACATAGTTTATCAGAAATTGATAGAAATATTATCAAAATTCAAAAAATTATGGATTATTTAAGAGCTAGAGAATGGAGAAATATGTCAACTGTTCAATCAACTGAATCTCGTATGGTTTATTTATCTGTTGGTATTATAATATTAATGGTTATTGTTAGTGTTGGTCAAGCAACAATTGTTCAAATTTTATTTCAATCTCGTACAAAAACGTATGTTTAAAAGATTGACAGGTGTCATAAAAAATATGTAACAGAAAAAAGGCACAATATATAAAAAAAAAAAAAAAAAATCACTCAACAGTTGTAAAACCAAGAGTATGAGTTCATGGACCTTACAAATTGTTTTGAAATAGATATTTATCAATTCAAATGTATACATATAAATTATTCATTAGCTTTTTTAAGTAGCACGTTCTGTAGTACCACTTAATCTAACAGCAGCACCATATTTTTGTAATTTTGTTAATAAAGAATCACCTTGTTTAATTAACAATTGATATTGAGCATTCTTATTATCTGGACGATTTGTTTCAATTATACCATTAACTCTATCAATAACACAATTTAATTTTTTATTTGGAATAAATTTACATAAATCATTATCTAAAAATTCAACACTAACACCAAATGCATCAGCCATTGATTTTAATGATAAAGTTCTATATGATTCTAATAATTGTGCATAAGCTTTTCTTCTCATTTCTCTAATATAAAAATTTGAATGTATTGATAAAATTCTTGATGGTATTAAAATTTCATCATTTGTTTCTAATAAATATTTAAAATATGATGAATAATCACTTGTATATAATGAAATTGTTAATGAAGCTATTGGTTCTAATTCTGGAGTTGTTGGTAATAATGATAATAATTCTGGTGAATCAATAACTTTTGTTTTCAAATCAGTTCTATTTAATGCAAAAGCACCTGCAATTGATGCATATAAAGCTAATTGTCCATAAGTTGAAATTTCAGTTGATGTAAAAGTTGCTAATGAATCAATTAATAAAGTTGATGCTTTTTGAAAATCTCTAATTGATAATGAATATAAACCTTGATATGTTTTATAACGATTACGACGTTCCCAATCACCACCTTTTTCAATTAATGAATTTGTAAATTCTAATTGTTTTGCAATAAATGATTTATCATCATAAAAAAATCCAATTCTTGTAATTGTTAAAGAAATATCAATTTTTGAACCAGTTGAAGGAGTTAATTTTAATGCTTTTTCTAATGTTGTAATTGCATTTGATTTATCACCAATTTTAGCATAATATTCACCTAATTTTTTATAACCTTCTGCAGTTTCTAATTGACCTTCATCTTTTTCTTCAACTTCTTCAATTGTTTTCTTTAGTTTTGAAATTTCTTCTTCATTAATCTTAGTTAATTTTTCATATAATTTTTCATCCCATTTTAATGCATTTGGTGCATATTCATGTTGTAAATAATAATAATATGGAGCTAGATGTTCTTGTTCAATTTGTTCTTGTAAATATTTTAAAACGTTTGGGTGGCGATGGGATAATTCTGGTTTTTTCAATAAGAAGGCATTATCAGCCAATTCAAAGTTAGGTATTCTTGGAGCTCCTGATGTTTCTGAATCTGTCATTTTTCAATTGATATGTAATTTGTGAAGTTGTTTGTTTGACTGAATAGATTCTATTTGAAAGTATCAAAATGACATTTATTGATTATAGATTTTTGTTGACGATTCGATTCTTTCAATTTTGGTGAATGGATTGGATTATGTCATCCGGTTTCGCGAAACCAAAATATTTAGCTATATAAAAAAAAAGTGGCAAGAAGAGAGAATTCAAATGTAAGAAATCTATGGGATTGATTAGTATGATTGAAACCTAAGGTATATCATATAAGAAGGTTTTAATGAGAGCTGGAGTCTTTTCTGTCTCTCTCTTTTGGTCCTTGAACTTAGGTCCTTTTTATGGATTGACCGTAGCCAATTTGAGAAGACTTCAAAGGGAGATTCCTTGTATTGCCGTACTAAATCTTTAAGTGTCTCCAATAGATCATGAACGCAGACCAAAGAACCGATTGTTAACTCTTGACATTATTCGTCTTGATATTCTCAGTTACAAAAGGGAGATTTTCCATTTTAAAGTTTTGAAAATAATTTTGAAGATGTTGTATTGAGGGAATGTACAGTTTTGAAAGTTATTATAATTTTATATTATTAGGTATGCTTAAAGGAAAATAATCAAACGGATTATAAATAGAAGAAAGACCATGAGTATAGCAGAACCATGG
>JAKTWW010000045.1:0-20258 GCA_030582255.1 Hansenula subpelliculosa
CTTGAAATTTTGAACTCAAAACTGGATTTTTCAAAATACATTGAATTGTCAAATCAGTTGCAGCACCACATAAATGTTTGGAGACACCAACCCAAGATTAAAACTACATTTACTAAAACATATTTTAACAAAACCACACTAGAATAAAACGTTCATTAATACATCAAAAAAATACTATTTTTATACATAATGCTTAAAATTAAGTATGTTCAGGATTTAAAATAAATTGACAAAAATACTTAACAGCACTATAAATTTCTTTACCAACAGGTAAAATAAAATGAGAAGGTAATAAAAAACCATGAGAACCAGTATCTCTTAATTTCATTTGAATTGCCCAATGAGCTCTATTATGATACATATAATCTAATGATGAACCTGCCCCAAGACCAGGTAATAAATCTACTCCACGATCTTTACAAGCTGGTAAAACTTCATAATGTTTCCCACTTTTCAATCTAATTGATTTTGCTAAACCATAAGCTAATTCTAATAAATTTTCACGATCTCTTGGTAATTCATCACATGAATATGCATATGGATAAAGTACTTTTTGAGTATATGAATGGAAATCCAAAAATCCATAAATAATATGATCATTTTTAGTTATATTAATATAATTATTTATATTTTCAGCTTCCATTGCTTCAAATTCAATTTCACCACTATAAGATTCTCCACATGGGAAATCTTCAGATTTTGTCCAATGATAACCAAATGAATGATCAATATCAATACCAAAACATCTTGGTAAATAAGTTTCTTGACGATTTTTCCTCCATAATCTATCATTATTCCAAGTATATTCATAACCATCAGGATTAAAAATTGGTATAATTAAAAAATCTAAATTATTTAAAAAATATGTTTCCTTTTTAGAATTTCCATATTTATTTAAAATTTGATAAATTGTAAATAATACAGTAGAAACACTAATCCATTCTCTTGCATGAACACCAGCAGTCATTACAATTGTTTTCTTTGATGGATTAAGACCTGTAGGTGATGATAAATGAACAGCTTTTAAATCACGACCTTCATAAGTTTGTCCTAACCATTCAATTTCTACTAATTCAGGATATGTTTCTTTAAGTAAATCTAACCATGAATAAATTGTGGATAATGGTCTATATTCTTTGAAAAAAATATCACTTTGAGAATGGAAATCTTCATCTTTAGTTATTTTAAAATTTAAAGATTTAGATTTAGGGAAAGTTTCAAAAATAGCTTGAGATAAATCATCTATAATAACTTGATATTTTATATTATTTTGCTTCAAAGAAATTAATTCTGATTTAGGAATTTTCAAATCAATGAAATCATGATTATCTTCCCATTTATCAAAAGATTTCCTTAATTTTTTAATAAATATTTCATCATCATCATTTCCATCATGGAAAATTCGTATTATTTGAAAATTTTCATACTTTGTTAAATCTATTGGCCATTGTTCATTTTGAATAGTACTATAATGATTTTTGGTAAATTCATTTATTTCGAAAAATGATTTAAATTGTTTTAAAACTTGTTTATAATCTTTATCAATAATTTTAAAATTATTTAAAACTTGTTCAAGAGGTGATTGAATTGCAATTGTAAATGATATCAACCCTAAGATATAAGAGATGATAAATATTGGTTTCATAATGGAGTTTCCCCAATTAATGAAGCTCCAAATTGTACTTATATTTCTTAACCCATAATTATTGTAACCTCCATTATAGATTTTTTTAAAAAACCTTTGAATGCTGCTAAATTCATTTCGGTATGAAAAACAAGGCGAAGAACTGCCGGAACGGGAAATTGCCCGATTCGGGTGACGAGAGATAAACTATTGAGAAATACAACTCTACAAATATAATCATCATCATTAGTTTCATAATCATTGCTAAATAATAGATCACAGCATCACAATTCATTTCATCTAATCAACGTGATAAAAATTCCTTACTTGATAAGTATCATATCCAATAAGGCAAGTTTCATTGATATTTGTCTTGAAATGATTGAGTATATTTTCTTGTAGAAAACACAAATCAAACATGATGTTATCTTTATCAAAATCATCATTAATTGATACGAGTAATGTTAAATCATTCAATTGTGGCATTGTAAGCAATAAATTTGGAATTTTAATAATGATTTCAGGTGTAGGTACATCATCATCAACGTCATCAACGTCATCATCAATTTTTGATACAGGAATATTTTCAATAATTATTGTCAAACTTTTCAAATTTTGGAAAACAACTTGTGTAATTAATTCCATTTCATCCATGATGGAGAGTCCATTATATTCATCCATAATATCCTCCTCCTCCTCATCAAATTGTAATAAATTCATTGGTAAAGTGGGATAAAACCATTTTTTTTGAATGAAAATAGTTAATTTTTCAATACGTCTTGATGAAGATTTTGTGAAATGTAATAAATATATTGAACTTGGAACAACAAGTGATGATAATTTAGGGAAATATCCACCTTCAAATACCAAAGTATTTAAAGTTCCTTTCATTGTATGAACAAGGTTTAATGATTCAAGATTTGGACATATTAAATCTTTAATATATGATGTCTTTGTAGTTTTAATATCAAATTCAATTAATGAATTCAATTGACAATTAATCAATCCAGGAAATCTAGCATCGGGATCAATTTCAATTTGTTTCAGATTGTTAAAACAACAATTACTTAACATCAATGAATATCCAGCACTTAATTTAATCTTTGCAAGATGATTTAATGTTAAATCTTCTAAATCTGAATAACTATTAATTTCCAAATTTATTAGTTTAGTGAAATTTTTTATACAATTTGAACTTAAATGAGATGATGTAACTTGTAAATTTATTAAATTTGGTAAATTGAAATTTTTTAAATATGATTTTTTATGACCAAAATTTGCATAAAGACTAATCATTTTTCCAGAATTAATTTTAAAATTTGTACAAGTGTCATGGAAAAGTTGAGAAATTTGAGCATTACCCAATTCATGAATATTATAAACATTTATATCCCTTGTGAATTCATTCCCACTAAATAATCCTTGATTGAACATAGCATCCGGTAGTAAATCACAATGGAAATTAATAACATGTAATTTCTTATATAGAACCAATGTATTTATACATTTTGAAATGAAACCTTCACCATTAGGAGTATGAATATCAATTATAAAATATTGGAAATTTCGAGATGATATTGATGGTATAATTACATCTTTATAACTTCCAATATGTATTATATTTGAAAATGGATTAGTCCTTCTTATTGTAAGATCATCAGTCAAGACACAAAGATATGTATTAATTAATGGTTTAAAATGTGGTATATTAATTAATTGTGTAAAATCATTGAATGGATCCAAGTGTGATAATATGATGATTAAAATTTCATTTGGTAGATTGAAGAAGCAATTCATAATTGTGATTTTGTCATGTAACGAGCATATTTAATTGGGGATGGTGCAAATATTTGAATTTGTATTCAACTAGTATTGAGTTATATAAGTTAAATTGTCATTTGCAATTGAGATGTTATTCAATAAATGAGTTCCGAGGAGGGAGCCAAAGCCAAATTGTTTGGAGAACCGAAAGTCGATTGGTGTAGAGGAAGTATGTGTCAAATTATAAAGAATAATGTATGTAGAGTTGATTGGATTGAAATGTCTGATGGTACTTGATGGTATTGAGATATTGAATGTTGATTATTGTATATTAATAGACTGATTTCTTGTTCAACTTGGAGATAAAATGATGATTAATCGTTGTAATTACCAAGATGAATAAAGATCCAGCCGTACAATTAAATTAAATGATCATTCACTAGTTTAAGCAATACTCAGTTTTTGAGTACTTCAATTGGTCATTCAGTCTATGTGTAATAAAGAATGAGACCATAACACAATATCTAAACTCCATGAAGTGAATCTCTATGAATTAGCACGACATATACTCTGAATGCATTTCAGTTCCAAAAGCCGCTTTGAATAGCTCAAAAGGATCAAATCTTGATAATTGGATCCATGGAGAAAATTCTCGAAACAAGAGATACATGGACAATTCCACCAGACATCGGCGATGTACAATCCAATGAAGGGTTAGTGTAGTGTAGTATAATATAATATAGTATAGTATAGTATATCATACACAATGGTCACATCCCTCCTGGTCAGCTATTTGTATTTGTATTTGTATTAGTACTAGTATTAATATTTGTATTAGTCTGGATCCAGTGCTTAGTCAGTCAGTTGAGCTCGGTTCAAAGCATTTCAGATAAACAATCAAAAAACAATCAGCTCAACGCGGTGGGGCGCTTGTGATCAAAAGGACAGCTGGGTATCCAGTATTTAAACAAGGGGACAGCCATGTTTAATAGATTGGAAAAGAAGCATGAAGTGAGATATAGATACACACATATCGAATCTCAAGAAGGATCATAAGCCATGGCTGAGGAAGTGGACTCCCTTCTCGTTGATAACGTGAAATCAATCATTGCTGGTGGTGTTGGTGGTATTGCCGCTGTGATTACTGGACATCCTTTTGATTTGGTTAAGGTCCGTTTACAAAATGGTCAATACCCTTCAATGACTACCGCTGTTAAATCAATATTTGCCAATTCGGGTCCTTTGGGATTCTATAGAGGTGTTGTACCTCCTTTAGTTGGTGTCACTCCAATGTTTGCAGTTAGTTTTTGGGGTTATGATATTGGTAAAAAAATTGTATCATCTTTAAATAATGGGAAATCTGCAATTGATTTTACAAATGCTCAATTAAGTACTGCTGGTTTTATAAGTGCTATTCCAACAACATTAGTTGCAGCTCCAATGGAAAGAACAAAAATTGTTTTACAAACTCAAGATTCTAATGCTCCAAAATCAATGATTTCTGCTATAAAAAGAATTTTGGAAACTGGTGGTATTAAATCATTATTTAAAGGTTCTTTTGCAACTTTAGCAAGAGATGGTCCTGGTTCCGCAATTTATTTTGCAACTTATGAAATTGCTAAAAAGGAATTATCTAAATTAAATGGTGCAAAAGAAAATGAATTAAGTATTACTGCTATTTCAACTGCTGGTGGTTTAGCTGGTGTTGGTATGTGGATCGTTGTTTTCCCAATAGATACTATAAAGACAAGACTTACAAGTAACGTTAATGAATCAATAAGTACAAAAGAAGCTATATCTTCAATCTACAAGAAATCTGGTGGTATTAAAGGTTTTTTCCCAGGTATTGGTCCTGCATTATTAAGAAGTTTCCCAGCTAATGCAGCTACTTTCTTAGGTGTGGAATTAACTCATCAATTCTTTAAGAATTATACATGATGGGAAATTACATATTCATATTCCCATTAACTCTTGTAATATAAAAACTGTTGTTTGAATTGTTGTTGTTGTAGTTTATTTATATAATACACGTATTACATAATCCGGGATCTCAGATGTCCGGGTTTTTATTTATCACCATTTTTTCGCAATTCGTCAATGAATGAAATTGATTGTATATTTGAAGTTTAATTAAATAAACAAGTTTTTAATTAACTCAATAACCATACAAAAATGTCTTTCCAATCCATTGCTAGAGTAAGTTTATTATAATAGTACCTATTCTTATTGATTTATTGCATTCACTAACAATAAATGGCATCAGATAGGACTTCCTACAGCTTTAGGTATATCATTAATTTCAATTCCAACAGCATTAAATGAATCGAAATCATCAAGATCTTTTTATGAACAAGATGATGATTTAAACATATCACCAATATTGGAAACAAAACCAATGTCAACTGAATTTTTATCTAAATCATCATCAAAAAATGAAACAGAAGTTAAATCTGCATTACTTGATGGTTATAAAATTAATACTTCAAGTTTTTTAGAAAAACATTTAAATTCAATAAGATCTTGTACAATTAATAAATTAAATATTGCAGATGCTGAATTGAAAAATTTAACTGCAGTTTTCAGAAATGAAATTAATAATTTATATTCAAATTTATATTCAGTTTATGATCCAAATGATCAATTCTTACCAAGTTTTATATATGCTTTAACTACAACATTAACAGGTTCAATCTTGGTTAATAAAAAATCATTACCAATTAGATTCTTCTCTCCATTAGTGTTTGCTGTTTTAGGGTTTAAAGTTTTCTTACCTGGTACTTTTGATAATACAATAAATGCAACAAAAAATTGGGAAGCTCATTCATATCCTGAATTATTAAATTATCAAAGATCTTTTAAAAAAATTTTAATTGAAACTGAACAACAAGCAATTAAGATATCACAAGACTTTAATGGTTCATTAGTTTCTACAATTCATGAAATTAGAACAAGTTTAAGTAAGTGAATGAAAAGAAGAAGAAAAAAAAATTGACATGCATATTCTAAACAACTAAAACCACAAAAAATTTAAAAAAAGAAAAAACCCTCATTAATGAATGAATTAATATACAAGCTATATGAAGAAGTTCTCAATCTAGTAGTTATTCCCTCTATATCCATGATTATGATAATCATATTTATCTTCATCACTAACAACTCCAGGTCCATAATATTGAGCAGCAGAACCACCACCATAACCAGTATTAACAGGTCTATAACCACCTTGATTCCATGCAGAATTATCATAAACAGGTTGAGGTTTTGGAGGATACATATTTGGATTATCATATACAGTTTGTTTAGGAACATCACTCATTTCTCTTTGATAACCATAAGTTCTTGGTGGTCTATCTCTACCATTACAACAACATGTAAAACAACAACAAAACATTTCACAAATTCCTGTTATACCTTGACATAAACAACGTGCTAATCCACCAATTATCCATATTAATACTATAATTGCAATAACTATACCTACAATTGCAACAATTTTACATGTCTTATTATCCATACATGTGTTCCAATGTTTAAATGAATTCGCAGTGGAAACAACATCTGAAGTAAATGATCTTGGATTTAATAATTTGGAAGGACATAAATTATCCTTTGTGAAACTTGACTTTGTAGGTATCAGCATCTTTATTTTTGAATATCTCTCTTTCTCTTTTCTATTTTCAATATTTCTTTGATATTGGGCTTTTGCCTTTTGAACGAGTGTAATAGTAAGTATCAGCAAATGGTATTCGTATCAGCTGGGGGACCCTCCAAGTTTTATACCATCTGTTTCATACTCATATTCAATATTCCCATCTTTTCATCATGCCGTTGATCTTTGTGCAAAACGCGGCTTTAAACCGCGACTGGTTTCAATTCTCAAATCACAGCCCGAAAACAAAGCGCAGCCACAAACAGATTTGATTTGATTCTGTGAAATAGTTATTACTCTCAACGGTCATTACTGGAGTTAACAACTTGGATAATTGATGTGTGTCTTTTTATAGAACATGGCATTGAGACAATGCAAATAATGACACTTTGAGTTGGTCAATTACCGTGTAAATGCATCTCATTACTGGGATCCTGAGATGAATGGCTAAATATTTGAACACTAGTTGAAATCCCGATATGATTAAGTCCTGTACTTTGAGCCTTGAAAAACAGGTGAAATGGTCATCTAGGCGAAGGAAGCGAAGCTATATTAGATAAAAAGATGGGTGTTGCATTGTTGTTGCTGGACTTGAAGATACATTAATGGAAGAGAAATAGGAAAAGTCATCATTCGGCTATGAAATCTGGTGTAGTGAAGCCATGAAGTCTAATATTAATGTGATTTATCATGTCAGCAGTACCTATCATACATATAGTTTTCCACATCTCACTACAACAAAGCTTATCCATCAAATATTATTTATTTTATAACACTAATATACAAAACCCTTAAAAATATATAAATAAAATTAATTAACCAATAACAATAACAATAAAAAAACTATCTTTAACTATTTATTCATAAAATCAAACATACTACCCATATCAACAAAACGACGACCACAATCACTCAAATATTTTTGAACAACATTTTTATGAACATTGAAATTTTCACGATTTTGTTCACTTAATGCATCAATTTGACCTTTAATCATAGGAATTGGTTGAGATTTATCTTCAACATCAAATAATGGTTTTAATTTACCATTTTTATTTTTTTCAACATCAAATAATGAATCAAAATATAATAATTGATTATATAATTCTTTATCACTATATTTATATCTCATAACACCTTTACAACCTTGTGATAAACATCTTTTACCATAAACTGAAACTTGTTTAGTAACCATACCACAAGTTGAATCATCACATACAACAATACCTTGATAATATTTTGAAATGAAACATCTAATTCTATGTTCTAATTGACTTGAAACATTTAATGTTGAAAATTGATTTAAACATTTTTTACATTGAATACCATTGAAAGTTAATTGATAATCATTTGATGCAACAATACCACCAAATTTAAAATAATGACCACATTTACAACTTAAATATAAATGTTTAGCATTTTTAAAACGTTCAGCATCTGAAATTGTTGATTCTAATGGTTGTAATATACCCATTGAATTACCATTACTATGATGTTGATTCAATTGTTTTGATTTATGTTCTAATCCTAATGATTTAGCTAATCTAACAATATCAATACCATCAATTCTTTCCAATAATCTTTCCACTGGTGCAAATAATTGTTTCTCCAAATAATAAGTTGGATCTGGTTTTAATGTGGAATTTTTAGCAAGCATTTCATTTAATGATCTAGCTCTTTCTGCAACTGATTTATCTGCTTCACCTTCTGTAATAACAAATGTTATAACACTACCTGCTTTAATCACTTTACCTTGTTCTTTTAATCTTAAAGCAACTTGAACAGCTGGCATATTTTTACCACCAGGATAAGCCGAAGGATCTTTTGATAATTTTGTATTGATTTTAAATTGATCAGGTCTAATCTCAAAATTTTTAACCTTGTTTGTAATTTCTTGTAAATAATCATAAACTTCATTTAATGCAATTTCTGGATCTAAATCTGATAAAATTTTTTGTAAGACATAAATTGAAATTTCTTTAGATAATGGACAATATTCACGACGTTTCATATCAAGACCTTTAACTTCTAATGTGGCAATTTCATTACCCATCTTATCAAAGGAAACATTCATTGCAGCATATTTTTTTTTGGCATGTAATAATAATCTTTTGAAAACATTATCAATATCAATTTCTAATAATCTATATCTTTCATTAACTTTAGCTTTGAAATCTTCACCAATCTTAATAGCATCTTTGATATTATCACAATTAGTATCAATCATAACAGAATCAGTATCACCATAAACAACTCTAAGTCCTATACTTTCAGCTAATTGTCTTGTATCCATTAAAATTTCTCTACCTTTATTTGTAACCAACATAGCTAATGGTTTAGCATAAAATCTTGAATTTACATAACCAAGACAACCATACATGGAATTAGCAGTTAATTTTAAAGCTTGTTGTTTAATATCATATTGAGCTTTTTCAATTGGTGTTGCATTAGCTTCTTTCATTAATTTTTTAACTTCACGACGACGATTAACTAATGTTGATAATAATCTTGGTAAAACACCTTGTTGTGATGAAGTTGGTGGAACATCTGGTAATGCTTCAATATTATTTAAATCTCTATCAACAGTAGTGAAACAAATGTTAAATTCTTGAATGATTGATGGATATAAAGAATTGAAATCCATAACCAAGACATAATTTTTATGTAAACCCTTTTCAGGTTCAAAGACTAAACCACCTTGATATTTAGACTTCTTATTATTACCTGAACTTTGTTGTTGTTGTTCATCACCTTCATCATTCATCAATTGTTGTTGTTGTTGCTGTTGTTGTTGATAAGCTTGTCTTTGTTGACGAGTTTCTTTATCTGGAACAATATATCCATTTCTATTAAATTCATGTAGTAAAATATATTCATTACGACCAGCTCTTGTACCACCTAATGTATGAGACCAGGCATTACCAGCTAAATTGGTTAATTGTTTAGATAATGATAAAATTTGCATTCTAAATGCAATTTCGGCAGTAATTAAAGAGTTTGCACAATTTTCTTTCAACACCATAAATAATGAGTTTGCATTTTCTGCATATTGTGGATTTGACCAATTAATTTCTAATGGTATATGTTTTTTTTTACAAACAACATCATACATTTCTGGTAAATCCCATGATTGACATTTTGTAGTCAATGATTGACCCATTTCATTTGAAATATCACATAGTAATCTACCTGCAAAAATTTCTTTAATCATAAAACTGGTATTTACATTATTTTTACCAAATCTATTTGGCCATGATTTTCTATTACGACGACCAAAATTACTAAAAGTACCAACTTTCAAGTCATGCATACGATGTAACAAAATATCAAGTGAAATATTCTCCATCCTATGACCAATGAATACATCTGGATCAGCTAATTTAACCAAGGCAGAAAGTAAATTTAATAAAGTCTTTTCATCCTTCAAGGTTCTTAATGGTAATCTATTTTGTTGTGCAATACCTTGTAGACCAGGTGGTAATGAAATACCAATTGGTCTAGTTAATGTGACTAAATCATCTGGTTTTAAGTTTTCATCAACTGGTGCATCTTGTGGTAAATTTCTATAAGTTGCTAATGTAACAGCAACAACTTCTTGTCTGTTTTCCTTTTGATTCATCATTGTTTGAACAGCAATTGAACATGAAGTTAATGGAGGTGGAGTTATTTGGAAATCTGAAGTAGATTTTTCAATTGGCGTAATGAAAGTTGGATTTTCAATCATGACTTCAACTTTACAATGTGAAGTATTTTTAACTGCACTAAAATCTGCATTTTTAATCTCTAACCAACATGGACCCATTATATTTCTTTGTAAAACAAAAGTCTCAAAAATATTAGCATTTGTGCCAAAAACACGAGAAAAAGTTTCACCTTCTAAATCTGCAGGTAATGTAACATCAGCACTTTTTGGTGGACTAAATGGTAATAGAACTTTTAGATATTCTTTTTCTCTTGGTATACCAGGCATTTCAAATGCATATTTCTTGGTTTCTGGTTTAGCTTTCAAAGTAGTCAACCCAAATTTACCAATGATTAGTGGAGAAATTTCTTCATGAACATCCAATGCTGAAACTTTTTCATCTGTAAATTCACCATCAACTTTTCTATAATCTCTTGGAAGAAAATATAATTCCCTATTGAAACCTTTGATTTGAACCATAGCTGAAACTAATTGTTTATCAGTTGTTAAAATTTTACCAAATAAGATTAAGGAATTCTCAACTTCAGTATAATCTAACCAATACATTTTGAAAGATTCGGAATCATCACTTGTAACTAATTCTTTATCGATCTTATCACTAGTTGGAGTGTATGAGGTGATTGGTGATGATATAAGTTGAGCAGGATCACTTTTCAAATCTTCAGATTTTGGCTCTTGTTTGGTTGATGAATTTATGTTGACATTACGGTTAACATTCATTGTAGATTTTCTTGGTCTTCTAAATGAAACAATTTCGTCATCTGAATCATCATCTTCCTCTTGTTCGATTTCCGTTTTCTTAACTTCTGGTCTTTTTTCAATAACTGGGAGTTCGAATGTTGGTGGAGATTCAGCTTTAGGTTGTTTTGTATGGGCTCTAGTTGGGGATGAATCCATATGGTTATCAAATGATGTATCATTAATATCAAATGAAAGATCATCATCTAAATCGACTTTAGGTTGTTTCTTGATAGCTGATGGTTTTCTGGCACTTTTGGACACAGAAAAGAAATCATTACTAATATTGATCTTATTTGCCGAGTTGAATAATGGTGTCTTACTAGCACTTGAAGTGAAAAGATTCTTTGGTTTTTTAGAAGGACCCATGAAATCATCCAAGATATCATCAAATTTAGCTTCAACTTTCTTTTTAGTTGGTGGCAGAACACTTGCACTTGGTTTGAAAAAGTTGTTTATTGGTGCAGTCTTCTTAACTTTTTGTTTCTTCTTCTTAGAATTATTTTCTTCTTCATCTTCTTCACTTGAATAATATCTATGTCTTCCTTTATTATCCCATTCATCAACACCGGTATCCACGTAGCCATCACCATTATCATCAATAACAAAATCATCTTTCAATAAATCTTCACGTCTTTTAGCTCTGTAATCATCTTCATCAACGACATCATAAATATCTTCTGGTTCATCATCATTATAGACATGTCTACTTGTACCAGCAGCTCTAGCAGCCCTTAAAGCTTTCAACTTATCTGCCTTCCCCATTAGCTATTCAATTGGACAAGTTCTTTGGCTTTGCAGTTGCGTATGGTAAACTATGTAATACAAAATAAATCAAAACCCATATTCAAATCTATCTTTCTGTTTCCCTTCTTCTGATTCAAATATTTGAAACCGCGTTCTGCGCAGCTTAATTCGTACAAGAAAATTTCTGCGCGTTCGCGTCGCGTTTGAGAATTTCGAAGTTCCGACATTTATCGAGCATCCTCGAAACAAACGTCATGTGATTCGTTAGGTCGGAATTCATCGCTCTATCACTAAATATTTACCTGCTGGCTCAAATCTATATTGATATAGCATTTACATTCCTTGAGTTCTCTAGCTAAAACGACGTCAACTTTGCTAATAAGTAGCTGAGAAAAGGCCTTTGATACTATACTGTATAAACTAAACTTCAAGCAACTTTTCTGCTTACTTCCATATACTGTTTAGACTACAATGTCATTCCTAGATATAGATGTGGAGGCACAAAAGCAGCCAATATTCCAAAACAATGATGATGAGAATTCAAAGACTAAGCTTATAATAGGGAAAGCATCAAACCTTTTAACTGATTTTGCTAATGGTGTCAACAACCTTGAAAGGCTGGTTAATCAACTAGGCACCAAAAGAGATAGTAAGCAACTGCGACAAACAATTGAAGACGCAAGAATAGTGGAATTAAATGAGTATAGACAACAATTGGAACATTTGACAAATGATATTTCTCACCTGGTGGCTAATAATCCGCACACAAAAATTGATGACAAGTTTAGTGAAGAGAAGTTGAGGAAAGAGTTTGATAGTATCAATAATAATTTCAATATATTGAAAAGACAATATAATGAGAGGAAAAATTCAGTCATAATCAATGATGTCATTTCAAATAAACAAGCGTTAGACGAAGTAAATAATGGATCATCTTCAAAAGCCGACGAAACAACACCTTTGATTCAACAGCAGCAGCAGCAGCAAAATCAATATTCAATCCCACAACAAGAACTTGATTTACATTCTGTTTTAGCTGAAGAACGTGCTAATGAGATTAAGAAAATCCATGGAGGTGTTGAAGAAATCAATTCAATTTATAAACAATTGGGATACTTGGTTCAACAGCAAGGTTCACAAGTTGATACTGTGGAGAATAATATGTCGAATTTAGCAAATCATACACAGAATGCTACCCAAGAACTTGTTAAAGCTGATAATTATCAAAGGAAGAGAAAGAAATGGAGTTGTATAATATTGTTTATTTTGGTGATAATAGTATTAATAGCAGTCCTGGCTATCTTTGCATAGAGAGAAGGATAGAATTATTCAATTTTTAATTTGTATGAGTGAACTCATGTAGAGCTACGATTTTTTTAACATTTCTTTCGTATTCATTGATTATACATATATATATCCCTAGTCCCCTTGTCACTGTTTTTTTTTGATAACCAATAGCCAATAACCGTTCTCTTAATTCTAATCCTACCAATATAACCCAATAAAGCATTCATTGCTCACAAATTTAATAATGGCTTTGCAACCGACTTCTCATTAAAAATTTCGTCTTCAGGAGTTTCTTCACCGGAAGAGGTACTACTAGTAGCAGTGGTTGGATCATCAGCCTCAGACGAAAAAGAATAAACTGGTGGAGATTGTGTTGATCTCCTTGCTGTATTTCCACCTCTTCTTGATCTAAAAGTAGCTTTACGATCATAAATACCCGAAGTTTGACCGTCATGAGCTCTAAGGGTTCTTGTACTATCCCACAAATCTTCATCATCACTCGATACCTCTTCAACTCCCTCCCTGGTGACATTTGATCTTACATTACCATTTTCAGTTTCTGGCCCACTCCCATTTGGAGTATGATACAAGTCATCATCATTATCATCAAAATTTCCAGCTCCAGTATAGCGATTATGCTGATATCCTTGTTGCATTGAGGCTTTTCTTCTCCTATGACGTTCTACAGCAGCTTCTAATCCAAATTTAACATCTTCAAATGCTTGTTTAATCTCATCTCGATTTTCGTAAACTGCCATTCCAACTCCAAATGCGATAACACTTGCAGCAGCAACGTGGAATAATGGTACTTCAAATTGTTAACGACTATAATCCATACCTGAACTGGCCCCTGATACTTACAAGGCATCGTTAATTCTAAAATCTAGGTGATTCTGGCTCTGATATCGTCTGAATTATGGTTGATAGTAAGGGATGTCTTGATTTATTATCTTGCCACAATTATTTTCCCCATACAAATTCCATCAATTTTGATATGACGCACAAAAATTTATTGGAAGTACTAAAAAGTCGCTAAAGGTAAAATTAAAGCGACTTTGAAGGATTTTCATAAGCTACTACTGACGGTAGTTCCACCGCGAAGTAGACCACTTAGTCAACCTGTGGTCAGCTCTTGGATCATTGATTAATGTCGAAAATGGTTCGACTTGTTCTTGAAGATGGTCTTTCTTCATGGGCACTTGAATTATTACATCGAACGTCTCAATTCTACGTATAATTAAAGAACTGCACGTAGAAAGCAAAAGTAACATTTATTTTAATTTACAAATAGTGTTCTTATTAATTAAAACTTATATCTTGAATTATAAAAAAACTTATAAGCTGATGCTATTCAATGTAAAAGTATAAAAAAGTCATAATGAAGTGAAAAATAAAAATAATTCAATGAATAGAAAAACGAAACATCACATGAACTGGTGTATCTCATGAATAATTCATATTACAAATAAGAATCTTGATGCAATCTAGTAGATAAAATCAAAGTTGAATAATAATAATAATAAAAATAAAAATGATAAAATAATAATAATAATAATTAAAATGATAATATGTGATAAAAAGTGCGAAGACGCCAGTAAAATGAAGATAAAACGATGCAAAAATTTATGTTCGAAATTGTCCCCCTTTGATGAAGACTAACTGAACCTTTTTAATGATGATAAAACACTGGATGAAAAAGCATGTAGACAATAGAAGAAAATGTGATAATAATAAAAAGTAAATGCTCATGATAATCTTTGCAAATTCCTTTAAGATAATAAGAACTGAAAGATAAGTAAAAACAACAACTAATGAAATATAACGATGAGTCTAGCTGGTAATTATAAAAGTCAATCTCACAAATACCTGAACTGTGAAAGAAACAAACTACCACATTTAACCTTTGAACCCTTGATAAGCAAAACTGCTACTTCTTCTTTGTCCAGGACCTCTAACACCTAATGGATTTTTAGAGAATGATAATCTAATACCTCCTTTTCCTGGAATTCCACCTGGTCTTGGTAACGTTCTACCATATAATTCAGCTAAGGCTCTTGTAGCATGAGCAACATCTTCAAATTCAACAAAGCACATTGGACCATGAGAATGGCTAGATGTAGGGTTTGTTTGTGATGTACCATTTAATTGTTGTGTTTTTGTTCTGAATGATAATCTTCTGAATCCACGTTGTGGTGAAAATAATTGACGTAATTCAGCTTCGGTTGCATCTGGTGGTAAATTACCAACATATAATGTATTACATGGGGGATTTTGATCTGCTGGATTTGCAGGTGGTGGTACTCTAGCTAACAATGATAAATCAACTTGTGATGATTGTTGAGAATTATTCAAAGTTTGAGGTTGAGATGCAGATGAAGGAGGTTGACCTGGTGGACCTTGTGGAGGTAATTGTTGAGATTGAGGAGTAGGTGCAGATGATGGTGGAATTGGCATTGAAGATTGAACTAATCCTTGTGGAATATGTTGAGGTTGAGGATTTTGCGGTTGTTGAGATTGATTTAATGACATTTGTGTCGGTATTTGAGATGATGATAATTGACTTGTTAATAACGGTGATTGAGAATTGAAAAATGCTGAATTTTGTCTTCTTCTTTCCCAATCTATGCTTGGAGTTTGCGGATTAGAATTTGGAAATTGAGAACTTGTTGGTGGTTGCGTAATACCTGGTGGACCGCCAATCGAGGAAGCTGAAGTTGGTAATGTTGAACTTTGCGATTGTTGATGATACCATGGATCTTTAACTAACTGTTCATATTCTCTTGCATCTTGTTGGGATTCCAATAATAACAAAGATTTTCCCAATCCATTTGAATTTGGGTTAGTTGTAGCTGACGTAGGTGCTGTACTAGATTCTGGTACAGCTTCTGGAATGGCTTCATTATTAAAAGGATCACTGAATAAGAACCGAGATCTTTGATTTCCTATACTTGGTCTTTTAGCAGAAGATCCAATATTTAAACCAATTTGATGATTATCATCAACAATAACTTCAGTTTTCAAAAACGAAGGATAAGTAGGACCAAATACTTGGTTCGATTCTAATATTTGAGAATAATTTGATGCAGCTGATAATGATTTGAATTTTGCAAATAATACTGGCATATTACTTGAATCCATAATTAAATCAACACTCAAGAAGTCTTTAGCTAATGCAAATATACAATAACTTTCTCTTAATGAAATATCAGCGGGTAAATTCTTAATCTTTAATGTATATAATTGTGAAATTGGTTGTGAAATTTGTTGAGGTTGTATACTTTCTTGTTGATGTTCTTGTTGTGGCAAATTTGTACCTGAAGCACTAGTTGTACCACCTAATGATAAATTATTTAAGTTAGACGCTAAACTTATTGGAGAACTTTGTAATGAAGTCTTCCTTGTGGTATCATTCAAATTTGGTGGGAAACTCATAGCTGAGGAACTTGGCGAAATTCTATCAGTATTTGTATTTAATGGCTGTGAAGGAGCCTGAGGCTGCTGTTGCACTTGTTGAAGCTGAGCTGGTGGAATGCTTCCTGATGTAGACATTGTTAGTGAAATGTATGAAAGTCAATTAGTTGTCTCTTAATGATGGATATTATTATTGAAATTGATATTACGGTTGACTGGTGAAAATGACTTGATATTGAATGAAAATGATATTATAGTACAAGAAACTTAACTTATTACGTTTTCTATTGATATGATTTAGGATAATATTGATATTATTCTTCTTCAATGATTGATTATTTGATGGAAATTTTGTTTCACCTTGATTATGTTCTCACAAAGACCGATGCACAATTTATCTGACAGATGAAAAAAAAACCCACCTCTTGACAACAATAACTTTGAAATTTAATCAGTTCTTTGGTCAAAATCAGTAAGTATATGGATATGCCTTTTATGACAAAGAGAAATATTGTGAGAAAGATTTTGTTTATCAGTTGTTTGGATTGAATTGAGAATAATTTACTCGGTATTCTTGATGTATTAGAAATTGAACGCCACGCGTAACTCTTCAACTGGATACGAAAACTGAGAACTTAGTCAATGCAATTCAAAAAACAATCACTTAAGCGGTAGCTTCTTGAACTAAAGTGAGTATGCAGCTGTTTTCAACAAAAAGAACAAGTTATTTGTAATTGAACGATGATGTTTTGATGTTGAGCCTAAATAGTTATAACCTATTCACTTTATCGTTATTATTGTTATCCCAATTTTTTAATTAAGGAGATTTTCAAATCGTTGTCATGGAAGCCAGTGAAAAAAGGCGCGCGCAAAGCCGGGTGACTGCTGCTCTCAAATAATAGGAAATACATACAAAGTGGCTGGAAAATGCTGCTTTTATACTCGGAAAAACCAGCCATAGTATTTCTGTAGTCATTACTTATCGATCCATAGCAGTTCCACCAACAGCTCCAAAATCTATACTCCCTGAACTCACTATTTTGAAACAAAAGAGTAGCTTCCTCATTGGGTAAAGTCCAGCCGTTTTCTTTTTGCGCAATTCCCAAAACCAGGACACCAGCATTTGACCTTTTGCATCTTCCCGCGAATTTCGTGTTTTCCTGCAAAACGATAGTGGCCCAGAACCAGCTGCTAAAAACCCGCGAATTACAATAGAATCCCTGCAGAGTTGATGTGTGAAGAATGTTTATTGATATGGGACTGCTGAAGTACATGAACTCTGAAATATGAAAATATAAATTGAATTTGTTTTAATTTCTCTTCAGAGATAGTGCTTAATAGCAAATATTGTTATCTCGCAATGGATGTGGATGTCTCCTTCGATCTAGATAATATTCAAGTTTTGCAATGTGTGCCATTTCTCAGATCGAGGATCCATACATATAAACAGATACGGGTACAATATGGTCCAATTACAACCAAAAAGACGTGATTCTAGTAGGGATTTTAGACCAATTCAACATAAAAAAAATAAAAAAAGTCTTTCGAAAATATTGCTGACCGATATGGTAGATCTCGATAGTAGTTACAAAAAAAATTGAGTAGAAAAAAAATTTCCGATGCGGGGAGTCGAACCCCGGTTTGCTCGGTGAAAGCGAACCGTGCTAGCCGTTACACTACATCGGATGTTATAAAGTTTTAAATTTTCATGCAGTGTGTGATAGTGGACTTCTGCTAGTAGAAATCACGTGACCTTTCCAAAAAATTTATCTTACATTGAGCAAAAGCCAATATTAAAGACGAAATTAAAACTTCGTTTGTTGTAAAATCTTCCCTCTGCTTGAAAAATTGTATATTTCTTGAAATCAAGTTTCATTTATTCTGCGTCCTACAGTAGCCAATTAATTATCATATGTGTATAAAGAAAAAAGCTAAGCTTCAAACAATTGATGCAGTTTCTGAAACTATACGATATTGTTCAGTCTCGTGATTATCTATAAGCATCAGCACCTCTTCTATAGATGAGTAAAATTTTCCATCAGTCAATTCAGCTATTCCGGAATCTCTAATTCTTCTCCGTATACCATGTTTAGTTGGGACTCTAATTAAGAAAATGTGAATATTTTTTTGCTTGTACTTGTCTAAAATTTCATAGAAAATCTGTGCAGCTGATGAATCAAAATATGTCATCCCATTTAAATCAAATAATATATGTCTATTCATGTATTCATCACGAGTCCTTGGTGCCGCTGGGTGTGTCTTCGCTGAACCATATCTTTCTAGTCTCATTAAACGAAGTTTTAAATCAGAGGCATTTGAAAACGTTAATGGTTCTGCAATACTAACAATCATACAACCTTCAATCTCTTCTAACAATTCACCATATTCTTCAGGTAATGGCTCATCAGCATTCAAATAGGTATTTGTATTTGGTAATCTTCCTAAGATTTGAATACCCGATTTAGTGGAATTTTTAATGACTCTAACCACAGAATATCCAACACCTAATGCAATACCTGCTTCCACTGAATAAAACAATGTTGCAGTTATGGTTATACAAAATGTAATCAATTCACTATAGCCTCGAGCTCTTATATGGAACTTTAGATCAGCTGGTGTTTCATCCAATAGTTTCAAACCGACCATTGTAGTAATGACTGAAAGAATACATTGTGATAAATAATATAATAAATCCAACAGGCAAAAAATTGTAATCAATGTGAAAATACCCATGATTAGTCCGGACATTGTTGTTTGTGCACCACTCAGTGCGTTTATTCTTGATCTACCATATCCACCAAATGAAGGTAATGCACCAATTATACCACCAAATAAATTGATAGACCCTAAAGCGACTAGTTCTCTATTTGAAGAAATTGGTAAGTCATATGATGAACCAAGAGATTTTGAAGCCGTAGTGGATTCAAAAAAGCCCAATGTAGCAGCTAAAAAACCTGATGACATTAGTTGATGATATAATGGGATAGTTTTTTTGGAAATTGGAAATTTGTAAGTGAATCCTTTGGTTTTGATCTTCCCTACTATACCAACACCTAATGATTCCCAGTCATAGTGTGCCGAAAGCACAGTAGACGCAACCACGACAATTAAAATCTCTGGAAGGAAAATTAAATTTTGATAACCCTTCTTGATGTATTTAGCTTTAAGATGCTGAGTTATTTGAATAATTGCAAATGAAACAAAACTAATCAAAGCTGTTGGTTTATGGGTATCTTTAAAATTTTCCAATATGAAAACAAATTTCTTGATTGTTGAATGGAAATGAATCGGAACATCTTCAATTAAATTCAACCCAAGTTCATCATATAATGAATTGA
>JAKTWW010000046.1:0-18180 GCA_030582255.1 Hansenula subpelliculosa
TAGATGAAAAAGAGAAATTTTTACAAGACCAATTGAATGCTTATAATGGCCATATTGATAAATCAATGGAAGAATTACAATCAAGACCAACGAAAACCAAGAGAATCATGCCATTCACAAAGCAATTCTTCTATGAACGTGAATTGAAAAAATCTGGTAAATTGCCAAAATTTGGTGCGTACAAATATTCTTCAAAGCGATTATATGAAAAAGGTATACTGGTTGAATTACGTGGTTTGGATCAAAACTTAGGGTCATCAGGTACTTCATTTTTTGGTGGTTTCAATTTCCCAAGAATTGATTTTATGTTTAATTGTGATCAACCTGGTGTTTTCACTATTTCAAGTAAAAGTGGTACATTAGCTGTAAACGGATCATTAGCTACTTTAACAATTGATGAGTTGCTGGAATACCAATTTGAAAATAAGTCATCCATTGCGTTGTTTGATGGTATGGTTAAATTTGATACCAATTGTCTGATTAATTTCATTTTCAAGAAGTTTTATCATTATAGTGAAACTAATTGAGTAATAGTTCAGTGAAAAGACGATACCTTAGTTATTTCTTTTATATATATATATAACATTGTTTATACGGATTGTAATATAAGGACATTAAATGTATGTGTATTGTCGTAGCTGTGATATCTAATTTTAATTCATCAACTGTGGATCTAAAGCACTTGAATCTGTCCGACTATTCGCATCATGATTTCTTTGAGAAGTTTCGGCTTGATGATTTGCATTATTCACCACTGCTTCAGCAACAGCAGCCAATTCCTCTTGATTATAATAAGTTTCTCCACTCAAGTTATCATTGTTCTGTTGTACAACCTTTGCGGATTCTGTAACAACTTCATCTCTATGATTATCTTGATTATTATCATGATCACTGTCACTGTCACTATCATCACTACCATCTTTCCCATCATTCCTTTCAATTGAACGACGAGCCTCATCGACGATCCATTCGTCTCTATTACTCAAATCATATAATGATATATTTGACAGCGAATCTTCAGCAGCCCTTCTTAATTCCCGGATCCAAGTATCTTGCTTTGCAGCATCAGAAAGTGTTAGCCAATTTTCGGAAGCTGTATGAACTTTTTGCATTATATCATCATAAAATCTCACGTCTTCACCTTGTTTACCATCCAAAAATTTTGAATTTAAAAAGCCACATAATAATCTATATGTTTCTAAAGTTGGTGGATCATGTGGCCATTGTTCTGGAGATAGGAAATATAGCACTAATCTTGGAAATGTTGGATGTGGTTGTAATTGAGGTTTTCCTAATCTTGTAGTAAATTTTTTTAATGCAGATTTTTTAGCTCTATTAATCTTTTCCCGTACCCGTCTCTTTGCCTTGGATCTTTCTCGAACTTCTTCTCTAGCATTATATATTCTTGCTCTTACTCTTCTTCTTTCTTTAACTTTTTCAGCATCACCTCTTCTTTTAACATCAGCTCTCATCCTTTCAATCAAATCAGCAGGATGCAATTTTGTACCTTTCTTCAAATCAAGATGACGACCCATCGAACCTGGATGTGAAAAAGTTCTTTGACAAAATGGACACATCTTTTTAGGATCAGCACCTGGTGGTAATGAAGGAACGCCTGGGATATACCCACCGTCATTGTCTTGAGAAGATTGATATTCTGGGCGATCGGCTTGTGGTTGCTCTGACTGATCTGAATGTTCACGAGCTCTTTGTGCTTCTAAAGCAGCCCTCTTGTAAGCAGCTGCTATTGATGGATCAATATAAGATTGATGACTATCTAGTGTAGAAAGATCCACAGCTAAAACATTTGCAACATCCAAATTTTGAATATAGTTGTTTATATTTGAACTTAGTTGACCATGTGTATCGTTCCCGTTGCTATGTGTCTCTGGATGAGCAACATTCTCATGTAATTGTTCCTGATCTTGACCTTCTTTCATTGTAAACTTGAATGAATAATGTCTTCTGCCAGGCTTTCTGGATATATTCCACAGTTGTTGTTGTTTTCGACGTCGTCGTGATGTTTATGCTTTTTCCCAAATTTCCTGAAAATCTACGGGAAATTGAGGCCGCGAATGCATTCTGAGAAATTGAATACTACAACTAGTTTATATTTTACATTTCGTTTCATTAATCATATTCATATCAAAATCCAATTCTGATGGCCAGTCTGAACAAGCTGTTTCCTCTTTCGGATTCCCTCTCTGCTGCCGGTTCTCTGGCAGCTTCTGCTCTCAAATTTGCCATTTGAGTTATCTGAGAAGGTGAAGAAACACCAGGTTGATGCTCCACAACGTTTATATCTAGCAGTTGATTCACTTTATTCCACGCAATAAATAATTTAACCAAATCTTTAAGCAGCACTACCACTAAGCTACCTAAAAGATTCGATATATACGTAGCTTCGTCTGGTGTTGAAGCATAATGATTGCAGAGAGAATTAATTTTCGCTATTTTCACCAAATATTTACCAACACCAGCACCTAAGAATGGCCACACCATCGTGGTGAATAGCTTTGTGAAAAATGAGTTACCATCAAATACTGAAGTGTAGTCTCTTAGAAGCACAGCTTTCAAGTCTCTCCATAGACGTCTGCGTTCTAATGCCTTATCCTCTGGTGATCTATTAAACAAATAATGGCGTAATCTTTGGAATACTGTTTTTGGCTTTTCAGTTTTTTCAAGTTTGAACCATTTGGAATCTTTATTCTCTTCTTCAATTTCTTCCAATTCTTCAGCTGATAACCTATCTGCTAAAAAGATTGGTTTAACTAATCTTGTCCAATTGTAATATATTTTATTGAACGTTAATGAATATGTTAACCAATATATTCTCTTTAATGGTTCTGCAAATAATAAAAATGCTTTAGGACCAGCATTTAAAAAGTTTTTCAACCCATCATTGAAAAATAATGTAGGATAAATACTTGAAAATAGATCCATATAAGCATTTTCAGACCTTAAACCAAACAAAAACATTGGAAATGAACCTAACAAGAACAGTTGTTTGAAACCCACTTCTTCACCTCTTAAAGCTTTATCCATATTTCTAGATTTCAATCCCAAAAGTTTGGTCAAGACGCTCTCTGGTGCTAATGATAAAAACATTTGTAACCCACCAGAAACAAAAATACCAATAACGGAAACTGATAATGCGAAAACACCAGCAGAGCCAAAAACAGCCATAGCACCAGTTGCTGTTAAATCTCTCGTAGCAGTTCTTAGTATGTTATGTAAATTCAACAATTTACTTGGTTTAATAGCAACAAATAACGGAGTACCACATTGAGGACATTTAACTTTTGTTTGCATTATACGATATTTGGCTCTAGGATTTGTTCCACCAACGCCAAAAGGTATTCCTACTGTGAATTGACCGTTATTTTCACCAGTCCCCAAAAATGTAGTGTATTCTGATGGTGGTTCATCTCTTGATCTATATTCCATATCTGAAGCCCAATCTGTTAAACATCTTCTGTGAGCTCGTAATGAACATTTACAAACTTGAATCAACTCCGAAGAGTCTGAAGACCTTGCTAATGGTGGTGGTTCGTTCCCTGATCCAAGACAGATGTAACAACGATCTGGCTCAGACATCTTTTGAATGGGGTTCGGTTCAATATATTCTATGTAATTATACTCGAAAAGATAAAAAAACTGGTATACTTATTTTACGGTGATTTTCTAAATTGTTCATCAGATTGGTGAATTACGTAATTTGTAGCATAACGATTACATAAACATTATACACATATTTAAAACCAAATTAAATATACAATAGGTTCCAGGGTATTCAACGACCAAAGATACCAAAGAAACCCTTCTTTTTAGTCTCCGTTTGTTCCTGGGAAGCAGGCGCTGAACTTTGTTTTTGAACATGTGTCTTGTCATCATTCTTTCTATAAGAAATATAATTGAATGCAAGATCAAATAAAACTGGTTTAACTGGAGCTGGCTCAATTTTGAGATTGACAATGTTTTTATAATCATTGGTAAATTTATAGACATCATCAGCAACTGATTTATCCTTTGGTAAACCTTGTTCAATTTGGGCTAAAACGTGACTATTTTGTTTCAAGTTTAATATATGTGATTGTACAGTTGATAAACTTTCATTGTTTGTAAATTCAAAATCAACTGTGAATTTAGAATCTTTTAATGGTTCCAAAGCTTTTGTCGCTAATAATAATGATTCCTTATATGCTTTTTCATCGAAATAAACTTGACTGATAAGACTTAATTTTGAACTTTGATAATATTGCGATAATAATTCCAAATTTTTAAACAATTCATCATCAGAATAAACACCTGGCAATTCTTTTATTTCATTGACTGTTGTAATGATTGTATCCAAGATCCTCAATGATTCTTTCTTATTATCAGAAAGTAAAGTTTGATCCCTTCTTAATCTCGTTATTAGTGAACTATATTTGATATACGCTAACAAGATCTGATCATCTTGTTCTTCATCATCATTATCACTAGATTTAGCAATATAAGAAGAATGATTTTCCAAAGCTTCTTGCCATAGAATCAAAGCATTATCATATGATTCCAAGTTTTCAAATTTAACATTTTGAGCTCTTGAAATTAATCTTGAAGTAGTTTCATCTTTGATTCTAGCTCTATAACTTCTCCATTCAATTTCTTTAATCAACTCAGCTTCTTCATCAATTTTTAGGAATGAACTATCTTTAGCATTAATGAACTTGTAAACGTCCTTGTTAGTTGCCGATTCGCTAGCAACGATTTTGGAATATTCATTCAAATCAACAGAAATGGATTTAGAATCTCTATAAATAGCCAGCTTGAAAGGTTCATCAATGGTTTCTTCAACAATATCTTTATATAGATTCTTATTTTCCTGGATGGTACTATGTTGTTCTAGATATTTCAATCCAATTCTTGCTAATGAATATGAAGAAATTGCAACTTTCCATTTTTTTGAAACAACTGATAAATAAGCTTGTAATAATTCATTATATACTAAAATTTCTAATCTCTTGGTTTCATCTGATTCATTATGGGATATTTCAACTAGGTTTTGTGAATATTTCAAACCTTTTCTTAATCTTGTTGTCAATAATTTTTGTTTAGATTGAGCATTTGTTGATGAATTCAAATCTAATAATGCCTTAATTTCCAACGCATATAGATAATCTCTTTCAGCTTCTAAAATGGACAATAAATAGTATTTCTCATCACTTGAATAATCATCGGCAGTTATTCTCTTGGCTTTATAGTTTTTGGTATCTTTAACTTGGATCTTCAAATAACGTTTTAATTTATGAACTCTTCTTGTGACCTTCACCCTTTGTTTGCGGAAATCCTCTGAGGTTTGCAAAAAAGCACTGTTACGTGCACCGAATGTGAGTGCTAATGGACTTTCAGACATTGTTTATATCCCGCAACACAACCAATCTATAGACCGTATGGGTATTTATTGTTTGATACGTTTCTCGTTGAATTTTCATTTTTTTTCGTCGTCGTCAATTTTTTGAGAACCGCTAAAAATTGACAGAGCTTTAATTTTTTGTAAACAGCTCATCACGAAATCAACATTGAAAATAACCATTTAAGCAAAGATTTATGGCCTGGTTATAGATATAAAATGTCACAGAGGAATAGTATAGGGCTTCTTATATTCTGCATTAGTGGGATCTACGCGAGCTTCCTAAGTTGGGGGTATTTGCAAGAACGTATATCAAGTCAGAAATTCGGACCAGATGGTGAAGTTTTCCATGCTCCATTCTTCATCAACTTGGTGCAAAACTTGTTTGGATTTCTAGTCGGATACATATATCTAAGTTATCAAAACATATACATTGCAAAAGAGGAAACAGTTTCAGTTTTCCATATCCCATTGTTGAAATCATTAACTATAGTGGCATTAACCCAATCATTATCATCACCAATTGGTCTTTCATCAGTGGAACATGTTGATTATTTATTATACACATTAGCTAAAAGTTGTAAACTAATACCAGTCATGATTGTTCATATTGTGCTATATAAAAGAAAGTTTCCAGCTTATAAATATTTAGTTGCAGGTATTGTAACATCTGGTGTTATCATGTTTACATTGGGTAATCCATCAAAGAAATCAAGTACCAGTAGTGCTTCTAGTTCTGATTATGGTAATTTGCCATTGGGTTTATTGATGCTATCAGCTTCGTTGATACTTGATGGTTTAACTAACTCTACTCAAGACATGTTATTTAAAGACAATAAAAAGCTAACTGGTGCACATTTGATGTGTGGATTAAATTTTGTTTCATTTTGGCTAACACTGGGATATGCAAGTTTATTATCAAATCAATTACATTATTCAATCAGCTTCATACAAGAAAATCCATTAATTTTGAAAGAAGTGTTACTTTATGCCATCTGTGGTGCCGTGGGTCAAATCTTTATCTTTATAACATTACAAAATTTCGGTTCATTGATACTTGTCACAGTAACAGTTACAAGAAAAATGATGTCAATGTTATTAAGTGTCTTTTTATTTGGTCATGACTTGGGAACTTACCAATGGGCTGGTTTACTATTGGTATTTGGTGGTATTGGTTTTGAAGCTGCCTTGAAATTTCAACAAAAACCAGTCATTGACGCTACAAAGGCCAAAAAGACTGAATAAAACTATATTAAATTTTTGTATATATAGCTAATTTTGAAAAAAAAAATAATGAAAGCAAAAACACATGGTTTTCATATTTCTAACAAATAAGCTCTAACTTTTTCAATTAAAATATCAACAGCACCTGGCTCTGATCCAGGACCAACATTATGTTTAGCACCTTTCATAACACAACTAAATTTAGACCAATATTTTGGATTTGTAAACGATTCATAACGTTTCACAACACCTTCTTTATCAATTTCTGAGGGAACAAATTCATCAGCTCCTGAATAAAGTATTAATAATGGTTTATCAACTTTACCAAATGTGTTTTCCAGTGTAGAATCTGGTAAATCACTTGAAAAATAATCATCATCACCACCAACTTCCGCTAGTGAGAGCCATCTATATGCATTCAATGGGGCACCAAAGAAGGAATCTGAGAATTTTTTTGGTAGTAATGCAGTTGGACCATGTTTTTCAAAAACATATTTTGCCTCGGTGTTGAATTCTTTAAGACTATGACCAGCTTTTGCAAATTCTGATTCCATAGCTTCCCTATCTGAAACTGGTGCTTGTAAGATAATACCATCAATATCACCACCTCTATTCAATAAATAATGAATTGAATCTTGACACCCGGTCGAATGACCAAACAAGACAACTTTTTGCTTATTCAAGTTTGTCCTCAAATAACTAACAAGATATCCAATCTCTTTAATATCACGATCTAACGATCCAGTACCCCAACCATCATAAGAAGATGAAATATGGATTTGGAAAATGGACCAGCCATCAGGCAAACCTTTTGAGTTAACATCTGGGACGTAGGGAACGGTCAATAAACCGTCACCTAACCCACCGATGAATATAACAGCATTAGGAGATTCTTTATCGCCGTTATCGAATTCAAATGCTGTTTTTTTATAGTGATATGTGTGGACTGTACCTTTGACTGGGGGTGTCAAGCTCATATTTAAAGTAACGCTATAGAGCTGTTATAGTGAAAAGCACGAACAATACACTCAATTGTCTCCACTGCAACGATTAAAAACTGATAAGTGTTGATGAAAACTGTTGATAAGTGTTGAATTTGAAGACAAAATCCACCAACAATCTCCCGGGCTTCGCGAATTTCCGCGAATTCTATTGATTTGATTTCAGGCTATACAGAAATTTTAGATCAAGTTTATTTTTGACACTAAAACTACATCCATGGAAAGGTACTTGAAGACTGTATAGAAATCAGCTGGAAGGCAAATGATGTGGAGGATAGAAAAGTGTTGTTGTGCTGCAGCTGCGGCTTTCCCCAAACTTCTGAGTAATGGGCTTTATTTATGGGCAATTTATGCCTTTTGTTATGAATTATGTCTGCAAATGATTGGTGGGTTCACAGGTTTAATATTATCCACGATAGGGTTTTATTTAGCTCTTCAAGGGATATACACATATATGAAAGTTGTTAATACAGGGGCTGGCTCTCCATTAGACTTTCCTGAATTAAGGATTGAAGATGATGATATTGAATCGAATAGAACTCCACCAAGTTATTTAACAGAAAATTCATTAATGATTAAAGGAAATGGTAAATTTAGATTTTGTGCTAAATGTAAAGTATGGAAACCTGATAGATGTCACCATTGTTCAAGCTGCAATAGATGTTGGTTAAAAATGGATCATCATTGTCCTTGGTTTTCCACTTGTATTGGATTTAAAAATCATAAATTTTTCATACAATTTTTAGTTAATACTGTGATATTTGGATGGTTAGCTCTCATTGTTGCTGGATTTGAATTGTATGTTTTTTTCGAAAACGAAGAATATAATGATGAATATTTGAGTTTGAATTTAACATTATTGGCTGTCTTAGGTTTAACTGTGGTGATAGCAGTAGGACTTTTCACATGTCTTTCATTATATTTTCTATCAAAAAATTTAACCACAAATGAATATTATGATTATAATAGATATAGAAATAATTTGGAAATTGCAAATGATAGTTATTATAGATATTCAAAACAGCCATCTGCAAAAGATTTGGGGAACGCATATAACTTAGGTTCAATAAAACAAAATTTAAATATTGTTTTAGGAGATTCATGGATGGAATGGTTATTACCTATTGCAAATAGAGTCAATCAGAATGATTATGCAAATAAGGGTTTATATTTTCCTACAAATCCACAAGTTAGAGAAGCACTGATTAGCAACTCAAAACTTCAACAACAACTTTTGCATGAACTTCAACGTTCCTCATATACAAATTCAGAATCTTTAGTTTAAAAGAACCAGTTTCATTCTTGAAATTTTAGTTATAATTATTTTCGACTATTTATGGCATTATCTACGACTATACAATAATAAAAGCATATATAAAACATTACAGGAGAATAACTTAGTAGCCATTAGTATTCAAGCTCTTTTGTTCACTCCAGTAGATAAGCATAATAATTGGACATATTTGAGTAATTGGTTTTACTTTCTTCGACTAACCTTGAAGAGTTAAACGACTGTTTTCAAGATGTTGAAAATTAGTATGAGAAAAATATTGATTGTAGCCTTCATCAGTACGCCCATTCCACATGTTACATCTGCATTCTTTGAATATGATTGTTTAATTTCGTTTAAATTTGATATCAGGTTTTGATGTTGTTGGTTTAAATTGTTTGTCAAGTTTATATGATTTTTCTGGTTTTGAAGCCCCGTATTCCCGCGACTTTTCATAGGAAATTTGAATCAAAGCTTGATTTAAAGCTACAATTCAACTTTGATGAAGTGAAGTTGACTACAGTTTATAAAAGAGTGGAGTGAAATGGTATGTGATGATGGGATCATGTAACCACTTAGATTGGATACTAACACACCCATAGGTGCTTCCCATAATATTAGGTGTCGGTGTGACATTTATTGCCGTGACGGTAAGTATGGATGAAGAGCTTTCGTAATAATGAAACAGTAAGATACTAACCATTTTCCATAGGCCAGATCAGCTTTAGTTGCTATGTCAAAGTATAAATCATTGTCGAGGATAAAGATTGCACAAATGAATGGTATCACAATACCGCGTTATGAGGTGAACAATAATATGAGGGTCAGTGCTGAACTACGAGAAAGATTCAAAAGATACCCCGGAGGTTTCAATCCACGACAAATGACAGAAGGTGAAGCGTTAGAGATCTTGAATATTACAGGAAACGAAATCATGAAGTTAGATAAAGATATGTTGAAGAAGAAACATCGTACATTAATGATTCGAAATCATCCAGATAGAGGTGGAAGTGCATATTTGGCAATGAAGATTAATGAAGCAAAAGATATCCTAGAAAAGAGTTACATGTTCAGGAAGTAGATAACGATCCAAAAAACATATCAGCATGGCACCGAATCACAATCTTCAACTAATAAAACAGTTTTTTATGAAGTATTTTATGTAGTCTCTAGTTGATTCAGTGGTCTGGGAGTGTGGACTATCCACGGTCTAGTCCTCGAATATTCGGGTCTAGGATGTGGATTCGGGACTACGCGATTTCAGTTGTTTTTATCGTTGAATAATTTCTTCTCCGGATTTTCTGAATTCCACCAACGATAATACTCATTAAATTATCAATTAAAGCTCTATTCTAAGGATACCAGATTGTCATGCCTGGTATCATCGAGTCCAATGAGTGGAATACTCCGTCAAATCTAGAATTGGTGAACGTTGATTTTGAAGAGGAATTGAGTCATTCCTCATTCGTTAAGATAACAAAGGATTTGAATGAATTATTCTTCACAAATTTCAAAGGGAATAACAAGAAATATCTAAGTGTCAAATTCATTGGATCAAAATTATTTGAAAATTCAATCATATATACAGTACATGAAGAATACCTTGATGGTAACAACAAAATTGAAGTTCATGATCAATCCCGTTTCAATAATCATTCAAATTTAACAATTGAACAAGCATTGATCTCTACTATAGAACCAATTGGTATCAAAAAAGCCATTGTTTCTTTTCCTGACGAATCTTATGAGTTGCTAAAGAACCTTTCAGGTACAGCATTATTACAGATTTTGAAAGAACGTCTAAGTTTAGATATCATTCGTGAAGGAGATAAGTTGTTGACTGGTGGTAAAGTGTTGTTATGTGAACCGATTGATCAAGGTAGATTAACTAAAGATACTATAATTACATTGGTAAAGGATTTCTATTCTGCACAGAACTTTGAGAATGAAGCTGTGTCTTCCATCACTCAACTAGATATTTCTAGCTATCTTTCAGTTTCTAAAGTTCAAGAGCGTGATTTTGAAGTTTATGCATTAAATCAACATATTGATCATACAATCCCACAGCCAAACTCATCTGATGATGAAGAACATTTGGCGTTCATCAAAGTCAATGATTTGAGTAAAATTGGGGTTCATAGTGGTGATTTTGTCGAGCTGGTCTTGGGAAATGTCACAAAATTGATCAAAGTCTTAACATTCATTGAACCAAATCATTACAAGGATAATGGAATTTATCTTTCTCCAATTTTTTTAATCAACAACAATTATCCCAAAAATGTCAAAGTCAAAAAAACCGAGAAAAAATTATCAGATCTCTCATTAGCTCAAGAGTGTGAACTAAGTCAAATATCATCACCAATAATGCTGAACAAGGCTTTAAACTCTGTAACCCCAGCAAGATTAGGATCATATTTCCAGTCCAAATCAAGAATAGTATCAATTGGAGATTTGATCCCGGTTACCATTGATTCAATATTAGCAAAATCATTACCAGAGAACATTCATGGAAGATTCACATTACCAATAGGTGAACCAGATTCAGTTGGTTGGTTTAAAATTCAAAGTATTGATGGATCCAGTAAAATTGATCACAAACAATACATCTTGGATCCACAACATATCACAATGCGTACATCCGGTTTCAAAGCCGAAGCACCCCCAGCTATTACAGAAGATTTGAATTGGTTGAAATATATTGGGTTACAAGAAGCTTTCAATCATTTAAAAGGTTCCGAGAGTATGTTCCCATATGCTAAAAAATTGGGTAAACTAATCAAAACATCATTATCGAATCCAAGTCTAAGAACAACAGTCTTGCTAAGCTCATTGAATCGTAATGTTGGAAAATCATTCATAGTGAATAATTTAGCTTCCATATTAGGTGCTCATGTTATTACTGTTGATGGTTATGAAATTTTGAATCCAACATCTGAATTTAAAACCATTGGTACGTTAATTGCTAAGTTGGAAAAAGTTGTGGAAGAATGTTCTAGTTTGATTGTTTTTATTAAACATATCGAAGCATTAAATTTCAAATCTGGTGATCAACAAAATCCAATACCAAGTCCTGCTGCTGCTAAGTTAGTTGAGCTCATAAGAAAATATACCAATGAAGGTGCAATCATCATTGCTTCTACAAATAACCCAGATACTTTAGCGGATGAGGTTAGATCGAACTTTAGGTTTGAGATTGATATACCCGTTCCGTCTGAGGAAGAACGTAAACAGATTTTCCAATATTTATTTGAAATATCAAGGGGGTATGTCTTGAGAAATGACGTTTCTTTAAGTTCATTGGCATTACAAAGTGCTGGTCTAACACCTCGTGATTTGATTTCCATTGTGGAAAATGCTAAAGATTTAGCTACTGATAGATTAGAAGAAATCTCAATTACAGAAGGTATTGATATAGGAAACTTGATCAATATTAATCCAATTAAGATTATTCCACAAGATTTCGAAAGAGCTATAAATGATGCTAGAAATAAATTTAGTGATGCTATTGGTGCTCCAAGAATTCCAAATGTTACATGGGATGATATTGGTGGTTTAGATATGGTTAAAGGAGAAATTTTGGACACTATAGATATGCCATTAAAACATCCAGAATTATTTAGTAATGGTGTTAAGAAAAGAAGTGGTATCTTGTTTTATGGTCCTCCAGGTACAGGTAAAACATTATTAGCAAAAGCTATTGCAACAAATTTTTCATTAAATTTTTTCAGTGTTAAAGGTCCAGAATTATTAAATATGTACATTGGTGAATCTGAAGCGAATGTTCGTAAAGTTTTCCAAAAGGCAAGAGATGCAAAACCGTGTGTTGTGTTTTTCGATGAATTAGATTCTGTTGCACCAAAAAGAGGTAATCAAGGTGATTCTGGTGGTGTTATGGATAGAATTGTTTCACAATTGTTAGCCGAGCTGGATGGTATGAGTGGTGGTGATAGTGGTGATGGTGTTTTTGTTGTTGGTGCTACGAATAGACCAGATTTATTAGATGAAGCATTATTACGTCCAGGTAGATTTGATAAGATGTTATATTTAGGTGTCTCTGATACACATGAAAAGCAAGAAAAGATTTTGGAAGCATTAACAAGAAAATTCAAGATGGATCCGAAGATTTCATTGAAGAAAGTTGCAGATAGTTGTCCTTTCAATTTTACAGGTGCTGATTTTTATGCACTATGTTCAGATTCAATGTTGAACGCAATGACTAGAGTTGCAAATGATGTTGATAAAAAAATTTCCAAATATAATCAGGATCGTGAAGAGCCAGTTTCAACAAGATGGTGGTTTGATAATGTTGCGTCACAAGATGATATCAATGTGTTGGTGACAGAAATTGATTTTGATAAGGCAAGACGTGAATTAACTCCAAGTGTTTCAGCTGATGAATTGGCACATTATGTTAAAGTTCGTGAAAACTTTGAAGGTGGTAAAACTGCCAATAAGTAACAGGCAGTGTAACTATAGTTATTTACTTAGTTTTTTGAATATAGTTATGGACTTCCAATTTGCATCTTTCGCTGTGTCCCAACTTTGATCATCTAATTCAATTTGTAACGTATCCCATCTTAGCCAGATATCCATTCTAGAGTTCAAACCACCACCTTTTTCTATTGGTTCACCAAAGATATCAAGTAAATTTTTCCCAGTAGATGTATTGGTGATTCCAAAGGGTAATAGCTTGGAATCAACAGTTTTAAATTTTTTATCTTTCTGGAAGAAGTCTATAGAATCCAATTTTTCATCAACAAAAGCAAATGATAATCCATTCTCGTATAAATTGTAGAGAGTTGTATCTTTGAATGTTTTGATTTCGGCTGTTGCCAAATCAACATTCTTCAACTTCAAGAACTCATTCAATACTTGTGACTTTGGTCCTAGTCCTATGACGCTAAGCCATTCATCATCCACTTTAGCCATTTTTATCAACGCTCGTTCAAAGATCCAAATCTTCTCGATGTTAACTAGTTGAAGATGAAGTAGACTTCAAATCGAAGAACGTTTTCGCGAAAGAACAAAAGGCACAAGAATTGAGCTTATCTGAACTGAACATGTGACTAATGACAATATTTCTTCCCTTTATCTGACAAGGATCTAGGATATTCTTCCACAATCACTTGTATAGGTGTTAACCCTCTTCCATAACCTCTTGTATAGATGTTAAAATCACTGTGAAATAGTGCTCACTGCTTTAGTGTCAATTTTCGCGAAATTATTTCTGGCCGGTCCAAAATCCGGGTGACTGTTTTGGAAGGTTTCGCGAAGTTTCCAAAAATCAAAAGCGAGTATTATTTTGAAGGCTTCGAGAAAAGTTGTAGAGCAGTTTAAAGCTTTTATTAAGTTCTCCAAAGTATATCCTGAAGTATTTTAAAGGTTAATTAACTTCAAGATGGCTACCTCGAACTACTCCCAGAAGCCATTTGATCCAATCACAGTGAAGCCAAATGATAACAAGAGTGAGTGCTTGTCTGAAATCAAAAGAATAATATGTCCCTTGAGGAGCTAGCTGATTTCGATTGATTTGAGTTGAAATATAGGTTATGAATTCAATATACTAACAGATTATAAACAGGAGTTGCTTATTTCTATGATGGTAAGTGGTGATTCTCCTTTTTTGAATTTGATTTCTGGTTTATCGAGCTTTTGACTAACTGTTCTTTTTTTCTAGCTGATGTTGGTAACTACGCATACGGTGCTGGGCATCCTATGAAACCACACAGAATAAGAATGGCACATTCTTTAATTATGAATTATGGGTTGTACAAGAAGATGGAGATATATGTAAGTACTTTTGCCTATAAGAACTGGGTATTTCTCGGATAATCTTTATAATTAGCCCCTTGATGAAATTTAGTAAACTAACATTTATTCAATTAGAGAGCAAAACCTGCAACAAAACAAGAAATGTGTCAATTTCATACTGATGAATATATCGATTTTCTTTCAAGGGTCACACCAGATAATTTAGATATGTTTCAAAAAGAAAGTGTTAAGTTCAATGTTGGTGATGATTGTCCTGTTTTTGATGGGTTATATGAATTTTGTGGTATTTCAGGTGGTGGTTCAATGGAAGGTGCTGCTAGATTAAATAGAGGTAAATGTGATGTTGCAATCAACTATGCTGGTGGGTTACATCATGCTAAAAAATCAGAAGCTTCAGGTTTTTGTTATTTAAATGATATTGTTCTTGGTATTATTGAATTATTAAGATATCATCCAAGAGTTTTATATATTGATATTGATGTTCATCATGGTGATGGTGTTGAAGAAGCTTTTTATACTACTGATCGTGTCATGACTTGTTCTTTCCATAAATATGGTGAATTTTTCCCAGGTACTGGTGAATTAAGAGATATTGGTGTTGGGAAAGGTAAAAATTATGCCGTAAATGTTCCATTAAGAGATGGTATTGATGATGCTACTTATAAATCTGTTTTTGAACCAGTGATTTCTAAAATTATGGAATGGTATCAACCTTCTGCAATTGTTTTACAATGTGGTGGTGATTCTTTATCAGGTGATCGTCTTGGTTGTTTCAATTTATCTATGAAGGGACATGCTAATTGTGTTAACTTTTGTAAATCATTAAATGTTCCATTAATGATTCTTGGAGGTGGGGGTTATACCATGAGAAATGTTGCAAGAACTTGGGCTTTTGAAACTGGGTTGTTAAATAATGAATTATTAGATACTGATTTACCATATAACGATTATTATGAGTATTACGGACCAGATTACAAATTAGATGTTAGAAATTCAAATATGTATAATGCTAATAGTCCAGAATACCTTGATAAGATAATGACTCAAATCTTTAGCAATTTAGAACATACAAAATTTGCACCAAGTGTTCAAATAAATGATGTTCCAAGAGATGCTGAAGATTTGGGTGATGAAGATGAAGATTTACCAGATGCTATTGATACAAAAGGTGGTTCACAATTTGCTAGAGATAACATAATAACGCCAAAAACTGAATTTTATTAGTAAATAAGCTATTTTGGTGTTTATAAAGAAGTGTGTGTTTTTTTTATTATTGTACAATATTGCGTTTTTTTAATATGATGAAGGAACTAGACTTTCGAAACGTAGTGCTCGATCTCTTTGTCGAACTCCGTTGTACTTGGAAACTAATATCGTTCTTCTATTAATATCAAAAAATACTTTTGGAAGCGGGGTAGGGGTAGCTTCAAACACATTCGAAGTACTACATACGACGTATTCAAGTTTTGAATCTCAGCATTCATTATGGATGATGAATTATTGAAAAAATGACTTATCAAAATGAATATGGAGAAGTTTTTTACGAGCTGTTAAATAAATCGCGGGCATAAGAAAAATAATGTCTAAATTACTTAAGAATCTTGCTTAAACTTAATCTTGAAGTAAATGGGAACATAGATGGTGAGATAACTTTAAAAGGCTTCATAATGATCGCATGGTCCCTAATATTCATTAAATTGGTCATTGGAAACCATGATCTCACTATTTTCAAGCTATAAAGTATGCTTGACTCAAAGATTATTCCTCGGGGCTCGGGCTGAGCAATCTCACAGCGATGAGTGTGTATCACCGCATCATACGGGATTCATTTCTGTTTTCAATGAAAAGCCTTGAATCTTGATTCATTTCATATGTGTTCCACTGCTTGAGGTACAAAATGGGTTTTTTTCTTTTGTTAAAGTAGAAGCATTAAGCATTAATCAGTATGATCTCAAGATGTCATTTGTGGATATCAAATTTATCTTTGAAATATCTCGTATTGGGTGGCTTAATGAAACTTTGTGCAGCATATGGTGACATTAACCCTTTTTCAGACAAGAACTAGATCTCACATTATCAACAACTCTTGCCTTATATTGTATTAGGTCAAATTTCATAAATTAAAGATCTCTCTTACTGACCTGTTACTCCTATTGTTCGATACACTGTTCCAACGTGAACATACATTATGAATCGCAACTTGCGATAACATTAATTATTATTTGAAAGTTGAAAGTACCTCAACTAGATTGTGCACTGATGTTGTGCAAATACGAACTGCTTTATTAATAATAAAAAGCATTAATGTACTTCATCATGCCCGCAAGCAATAGCCAACCTAGCATAGTACAGATATAACGGTTTGCAATTGAATACTTCAATTCCCTGTTAATTGATGTATAATTAAACAAGACCCTTTAAATCTGAGATGGCTGGTTTTATTTATATATAGTTTTTTACAGGTCTCTAGATATTATGCTCCAATCTCTACAAAATGTTTGGAAACTTGTGGTCTTTAGGGAAAACGGTACTAAACTTTGTAGCAAAATTGGGCAATTTTCCTTACTTCTTGTGGTCTTTTTCAGCTGCGATCCACATTGGGGCCTCTGCAAGATCTGCATTGTTCCGCGTCGTATCGCATAATATCGCAGCTCAAAATTACCAGAAGACGTCGGATTTGACGCAAATGTGTTTTGTATGGCGGATATAACACGATAAAACACAAAGAGAGCTTTATCACATTTGCATGGAGCGGTATTGCTCTCTAGGTACGCGCTCTGGAGTCAAAGTAAGACCATTTCACCACTTCTACCAAGGGCAATCTTTGTTTTCAGGTAAAATGTTGGGTTTAAAGGCTTTATATATTGGGCTAATAACAACAAGTTTCGAAAGATGATAGGATTTACGGATAATGTATACTTTCCCCTTTTGTAAACAAATCCCTGTAGAAAATACACTATGATTTAATACATGGATGGATTGATTGTTTCTCATTATCCTATTCTAGTAAGCTCAAAATACTTTCCTTTTTGATAATCACGTCTTCTATTTTACAAAATGCGAGAATTCAGCGTGGACCAAAAGATATCATCAAACGTACAAACATCATACCAGAATAAAACCAATTAGACTCTCCACTTTTAGAAATTTAGACCATAACTATATCACTTGATCATTACTCAATCCCAAGAATGGCTGGTACGAGCTAGTTTAAGGGGAGGCAGACTTTTTTTTATTGGATTATTGCAAGTAAATTACACTAGTCTTATTAATCGAGAAAAAGAACGAGATATTCGTGTCGTGACGAGGTTAATATGAATGAGTATTGGTTACATAGTCCCTAGTGAATACTTGTATTCCAGTCCAAGCAATAGGAAAATCAAATAGCACTATTTGATATTGTCAAGCATGGCCGGATGTTAATTAAATTCCTTACGGAGATATCTTCATTTGATACTTTGCTAGAGTCTTATAGTTTTCTTTGAAGTTAGAACAGCGATTAACAGATCTTGAAGATTAAA